>JAXDDX010000130.1:952500-1117500 GCA_034670405.1 Hoplostethus atlanticus | reverse complement strand
CAGCAGTAGTGCAGCAGTAGTGCAGCAGTAGTGCAGCAGTAGTGCAGTGCATGCTTCATCTACTGGGTGTGTCATAAGGTTTGATCAGCTTACCAAGGCCAAGCTTCGGGTCTTTCTTTAAGGACACACATATGACTTCTCTCTCTGACGGCGACGTTAGCTTGGTCGGGGTTTCTGTTAAACATACAGAACCACATGAAGTAATAAACAATAAGAACTGACTGATTGATAACTGCATCTTGCTATTGTCTTTAAATGACGGCACGCTGCCTCTGAGCATGCCACCTAAAGATAGCAGCCAGTGCTGGAGGAGCTCCAACCTTTCTGACCCTGTAAATCTGTTATCTGGTTCCTGTTTTCTCCACACTAAGAACCCTAATGACATTAGTTGCACTGAGTTTGGGTCTGGACTCTGCAGCTGACCCAACAGAGTCGTGACCTTCACTTTGTCTCTGAAGCCTGGCAGCATGAGATTACCCAGCAAGCATTTGACGGGCGGTGATGTGCAAGTGTGTAACATCAGCACAAAAGAGCACAAATTGTTCACAATTTATTATTGCATGATACAAATTGTTAATGCAACTGAAGTTCTGGATTTCACCCAACTTCGACTCAACCTTTCTTTTTGGCGCTGGACTTACGGGCTTTCAATGTGCAAATGTGCAAATGTTCAAAATGTTTGCTGGGTAGCTAAGTCAGGAACCTTGTTTCAGCTCCTAAAAAACAAAACAACTAAAAACATCTCCATTGCTCCTCCAGCCTCGACTCCCCAACTCATGGCTGCCAAGTGGTGGGACGAGCTTCCCCCTCCAGTCAGGACAGCAGCCACTCCCTAGCCACGCCTGCAAACTGAAAACTCTTCAAGAAATACTTCACATCCCCCTCCCCCGTGTCTCAACCCTCTACTTGTTCTTGTCTACAGTTTCGCTGACTAGTGATAGTAACTCCATGGTCACTGGGACCCTGAAGGTTAACAGGTTGGTAGTTTCACCTCTGGCAGCGGAGCAGCTGGACGGGCCTTCAGATCCGCTCCTCTGAGAGCAGGCTGGGGAACGCATGCTGCTGCTGCACTGACTACTGGAGCAGGTACTGGAGAAACACACGAAACCATAGAGACCACAGTATGATCAATATTAAGTCCTGAAAAACAGCATTAATGTGCAGCCAGAACTTGACCAGAACTTCTGCTCGCAACCTGTGGCTTATTAAGAAAAGCAGAATTGGGTAAATGTCGTGTTCCAACGTTGTTGTTCAGCAGGGAAACAAAAGGTAGCAGGTTTAATATTGGGGATGAATGCAACCTGAACTGGCAACCCTCTAGATGCAGCTCATAATGTGCATAACCGTTTGGAGGCTATTTATCCAAATGATCGTGTCCAGTTAATTGCGTCGGTAAGAAGACGTTAATAGCGGTAGATTTTCGGTTTATCGCCCAGCCCTACGTTTTAGGTAGTTTAATCATCTGTATGTTTGAAACATTGAGCAGTGAACATTTTATTTCCAAAAATGGTTATATAGTTTTGGAATGAAACCGTTTTTAAGCTTTTTTTTTACGTTTATCTGATTTGTGTATACAAATGATAATTTTTTTTAAAAAAGAGCGAAGAAATACAGAATGTGTGGGTGACATAAAGAACCCCCAGACCTTAAAACATCTAAACCCAAAAATAAAAAGAAGAAAAAAAATCAAGATGACAAATGGAGACAGAACTCAACACAGAGGAGAAAAGACATACCTCTGTTCGTTGAGGCTCTGGCGGTGCTGTTTGATGCGGGCCTCGATCCTGGCGGCGACGTCGTCACACAGCTTGGTCATGGAGTCGTTCTGAGGCGTGGCCAGGCCGCTGCCGTCCCGCGGCGTCTCCGAACACGAGAAGGACTTGAGCCGGCTGGTCTGAGCGCGGCACACTGCTGAATACTGCACAATGTTTTCCTCTGCAGGCAGAAAGAGAAAAACACGAGGAGTTAGTTACTGTAATGTGGGTCAAAGTGCAAATGGGTAAGAGTGAATGTTGTGTTGTGTCTCCTTTAATGTCCTGATACACGGTGTTCTTCTCACAGAGCTTTAGTTTTACAAACATCTCTTGGAGGCGGAGCTGCTATTAGGCAGAAACATCTCATTGGTTCAGTTAAACCTCAATGGGCGGAGTCAAATAACCACAGTTACAAGTTACATGTACTAGCTAACTGGCAAAGAAGTAGCAAAGAACTCTGACCAAAATATAAATACAAAATAGTTGCTTCATTCCTTCATGACCATGGCATTCATGATCTACAACAGGCTAGCTAACTAGCTAACCTAGCTAGCTATAGGCTAGTATGGCTAGTTTGAACTTGGAAGCTCAGCTAGGCTAACTAGCTAACCTAGATAACTTAGTATGGTTAGATTGTATTTAGGTAGTAGCAGAGCGCTAGGCTTCATAATATTAGCTAGCTTACTGGGCTTCAGTCTAACGTTACTTAGCCAGAAGAGAAAAAAAATGTTTGGCCCCGCCCACCGAGGTTTAATTCAACCAATGAGATTATTTATGTCTCCAGAGCAGCTCCACCTCTGACCTCTGTTTCGCTGTACCTATTTAACCTAAAATAAAAACAGAATCCATAAAATCGAAACTGGTAGCATATGTAAATATGGTTTGGCAGTTACGGCGGCAGTAACTGACCTGAGACCAGGCTGTGGCTGAGCTGGCGTGAGTTCATCTCATTGTTAAACTTGTGCTGGGCAGAACAGAGGTTACACAGGTACTTGGCTGTTTTTGACCTCTCTGTGACGAAGGTGTTCTTCTTCCTGCTGCCGCGGCTCTCTATCACAAACTTACGCTTCTGCAGGGACAGAAGAAGAAGGAAGGAAGAGTTTTGGGAATTCAAAAGGACTACAAATGTCAACAGAAGCAGCTGGTTCCATCCATCCAGTCTCATTTCATTTCAATCATTTCACGCACCGCCGTGAATCTAATTTAGTTTTTGTTCAGTCTCAGTTCAATGTGTCTTTTTCCAATCTTCACTTGGTTGGTGGTCGATTATGATTATGATTATTATCACCTTCTGTCTCGGTGCATAAGTGAGAGGCTGCTTACATGACAACCTGAAGATTTGAGTGAAATATTGTGTGAGATATGAAAACACACCTGACAATTTTAGTCTTCTTGTCATCGTTATTGGAATTTAATACATGAGAGGGAATGAATGGATGAGAATGAGACTGTATAGGGATGAGTATTGAGGATAATATTTTGAGGGCTCGGAGCCAGAAGGGTCTGATCTATTTAGTTGTGTAAATATCTCTTTATTTGTGTATTTATGTGATGACATTATCATTAAAAGATATTTACATGATCAAAGTTAGGTCAATTTTTTTGTAAAGTCTACAGAAAGCTTCTCTGGCCCCAAACCCTCAGTTTGATCCACCGCTACCTGCTAATCCCAACCCTCCACTTACATGAGAGGAGATAGTCGCCGTCTCCCTCCAGTTGAAAGCCTGACTGGTGGATCGGCAGCCATCTTTAACCTCGTAGACAATGACTCCTTTGGCACAAACCCCGAGGATAATCGCTCCTTCTACAGGCTTTTTCTCACGCATCACGCGGTAGAACGACACGCCGTACTCCGGCAACTGCTGACTCACCTGGAGGGATTAATATTAACGGGTCAAAGAGAGCGCTGACTCTGCAGATTTTATGTGTTATTGATTTTATATAGTCATATAGCAGCTAAAAGGCATTATCTGTATCTCTTGGTATGTTTGCCTTCCCACCAATCAAATATGTGGCCTGCTGAAGATGAGTCTAGATTTTGATGTACAGGATGAATTTGCTTTCATTAATAATATCAATATCATATAAATTAATCCCATTACTTTCTCATGCAGTCAGTTCATTCTATTCAGGCGTCAACCAATGCTGTTCACTCTCTGACTCTGCATGGCACATAATAAAGCACTAGATATTTCTTTTAAACATTAAATATTTCCATCCTGCCACCTTGAGGAACTCCAGCTCTGATTCGTCAGTGAGCATCTGGGCGTTGTTGGTGTGCCGCCGTATCAGCTCCTCCTGGATGTAAGGCAAGGCACGTCTCTCCATCACACTCTTGCAGACATACTGGTCAGGGCGGTAGTAGTTCCTACCATACACCTGCACACAACAGATCAAATGCATTTACTGATAGAGTTTGATTTATCTGATGCATATGGATGCCATGGCTTTTTTTTCACATTGTGGCCACCGGGTCGATTTGGAGGGAAATCTGCTGTATTGCTTTACAGCACAAAACAGGAAGAGGGTGCTGTTCTTCCAGCGCTAACGGAGCTAAAGATAAAGAGTTTCTGGCAGACGGCAGATGGAGGAAGGAGAGAAAGGAAGATGGAGAAATCACTTCCAACATGTTGATCCTCTTCAGGGAAGACAAAGAGAGATGCCCGGGTTTGTGGGAAGTCTTAATTTTGAGACTTTTGTGAGACTTTTTCCAATAGCTGCTACAATAGGCTAGCTAGTACTGTACCTCAGGCATGCAGTCTCCATACTCCGCCTGCAGGGCCAGAGCACCCAGGTAAAGAGCAGTCTCCTCATGGCAGGACAGTCGGTCCTCCAGAAGGTCCTTCCTCAGCTGGAGGTAGTACTGGTGACGGGTCAGTTTGTGCCTGATGGAAAACACCACATACATAAGAATGACAGGAGTCACATACTGTAATTGAAGATTAGGTTTATTAATACTTACAAAATAAGAGAAATGTCATTCACAAAGAATTTGACTCGGAAGAAAAGGACAAAGGCGGTCGTAGGCACTTTCTTCCAGCTGTCCGGAGCAACTTTGGAAATCTTGGTGTCGTTGTCCAGGAAGAAAAACTCGTTATCTGACCAGAGAAGAGAAACAGTGAGACAGACTTGACACTTATAGTGGGAAAGTACTAACTACTGTTCCAGACTAACTCCACTACCCTGTCAGCCAAACAGAGAGACAGTCAGTCGATCACTCAATCGGCCAATCAGGCCATCAGTCAACATGTAAGTCAGTAAGTCAATCAGCCAGTCAGTCCATCCAAGAGTCAGACAGTCGTGCAGCTGCTTACTCATCCACTTATCCACCCATGTAACCACCCTCTTTCTCTCCCAAACACTCATTCACTCACTGGACATTTTGACTGTGGATCAAACAGATCACTCCGATCCATTACCATCAATGTAAGCAAGGCCAAAGTAGAAGTGTTCCACCAGGTTGGCGTGAGCCACGATCATGTCAAAGACATCTCCTCCTCGGGATTTCACCTCACACTTGACCAGGATGCTCTGACCGTTGGGCATCACCACACTCAGCTCTCTCTGGGTGGATGCAGACTTCCCTTTCTTTGACTGCAAGGGGGAGGAACATTTATCATTTGGAACACAGAATGACAGAGTGTAGCTGAAAAAAGGTGATGGGAGGCTCCTATAGTCTTACACAGGATTGTCTTACTTCTTCAACCTTGTGAATTATTCTTAAGGACTGGCCAGAGTTAGTATGTTCAATAACATGCCAAAGCAGACAACACAAAAGCTCGCTTTGAAGATGGTTTTTTATGATTTTGGTGTGGAAGTAGTTTATAGAGGCCTATCACAGAACCATTAAAGAGTGATAATGATTATGAGGGATCTGACACCATGTTGGATGAGTGACAACAAATTAACGATTATCTGACAAAACAAAGTAAACGCATAATTTGTGTGTGGTGGTATAGAAAACCAAGCATAGTAAGCCACCAGGTTTTGGAAGACAGTAAAGAAGGGATTTTATTGTCACTCTTCCAACATAGCGGTGTCCCTTGTCACCATGAACAACTCTCCAAACTCTCCAAACAATCAATGAGAGGATTCGATTCCTTTTTTTCTGGAACTCACCAAGATGGATCCAGGCAGCTCCAAGACAACCACAGGCTCATCTAACGCTCTAATAAACTCAGGACCCATCTCCTGCAAGAGACAGTCATGACAGCTATATCAATAAAGATGATTTCTGCAGCAATATTGCTTGCAAAGACGAAGTTCCCTCTTGCATGAGAGCTGTTGCTGGGCTGGCTGAAAGTACCCATGTGCACAGCGGTGCCTCTTCCATGCCGGGCCACAGCACAGGAGGAATTGTACTATACAGGACGGATGTAATTTGACCCATTTCTGGAGCAAAATCCATTTCAACTTTCACAGGTGACATGATATTCTGACTCACCTTGAGTTTCTTATCATTCAGACTCATTGTGGACTCGAAGTGTGTGAGGGATCGTGGGTTGGTGTGGCGGTTGCCATCCATGTAAGGACTGCAGGCGCTGCGAGGCAGCTGCTGCCAGCTGCTGTAGTTCTCTCTGTGACGACCTCCCGGGTGAATCCTGAGGAAAGAGATGGGAAAGGGAAGCGAGATCTGTCACTCATGAAATGATGGTACACACTTTAAACATGTCATGTTCTTTCAGTGCTGCTGGCTTGATTGTCTGGTTGCTTTGGGGTCAGATGTTTTGACCCTGAATTGGGTTTATGGCATATGGTCCTAACCTGCTTTGCCATAGACCTGAGAAGGTAAAATGGAGAAGGTGTTCCCCAGAAGCTACTGTTGTAAGGTGTGTAATGACTTCATACCCTGTGGCCGCCAACGGATAAGACGTTCCTGAGAAACTTTTGGAGAACTTCCTCCTCAGTGCCCAGGTTGAGCTGCTGAAAGAGCCTCCTGAAAAACATGTGATGTATGGTTCTTATTTCCATCTGACAAAATTATTACATTATACTTTAAGTTGGTAAGAAATGCGTCTGTTTCAAATGTTTGAGAGATTCTATGTTCGCAAGGAGATCACAAGGGATCGACTTCTTACTGTGCAATCTCTCCCTGACCATCTGACTGCGGTCTGTGAGTTGGGATCCATTTTCAGCTATGGACACATGGTCAACCTGCAGAGATCAATGTGGTGGTCAAGGAAACAAGCAGTTTCCATGTAAAACATAAAATAAATAAATAAAATAAGGTTAAACAGATAGGATAGCGTCACATTGACATCACAGGTTCACTCAACTCAACTCAACTCAACTCAAACAAAACCTGAAAACCTGTCCACTCACCAAGTCTCTGAAGGCATCCTCCACCAGCTGTTTGACTAACTCAACTCAACTCAACGTAACCAAAACCCTGAAAACCTGTCCACTCACCGAATCCCTGAAGGCGTCCTCCACCAGCTGTTTGACTAACGCAACTCAACTCAACTCAACTCAACTCAACTCAACTCAACTCCTGAAAACCTGTCCACTCACCGAATCCCTGAAGGCGTCCTCCACCAGCTGTTTGACTAACGCAACTCAACTCAACTCCTGAAAACCGGTCCACTCACCGAATCCCTGAAGGTGTCCTCCACCAGTTGTTTGACTAACGCAACTCAACTCAACTCAACTCAACTCCTGAAAACCGGTCCACTCACCAAATCCCTGAAGGCATCCTCCACCAGCTGTTTGACTAGCGCAATGCAACGCAACTCAACGCAACTCAACTCAACTCAACTCAACTCAACTCCTGAAAACCGGTCCACTCACCGAATCCCTGAAGACGTCCTCCACCAGCTGTTTGACCAGCCTTTCAGGCGGAGGCAGCAGGGAGTACTTGTGGTGAACCTCGCAGGTCTCCAGCACCGTCAGCAGGTCGGTCCGCCTCACCACCACGTCCTCGCACATACTCAACAGCAAACTGTCCAGCTCGCCGCTCAGCTGGACCGGCTGGGAGGAAGTAGGTGACAGGAAGACGGACAAACGAGCACTGAGAATACGCAACCATGAGACGGAGTAATGCAAACACAGTGAAGGACAAAGCAAAGTACCTGGTTTGGAGGTAGCTGATAATCAACGCACCAGTAGAGGGTCATCCCCAGTGAGTACACCACCATCTGACAGAAAACCACAGAGGTCATCGGTGACCGTCGAAGAGTTTATTTTACAATTCAAGAGTTTGTTCCAAAATCAGACATCCACCATTTGAAGAAAGTATTATGGGGGGACCGGGCCACCCAGAACCTCTGCATGTCATGAAACGGATTCGCACAGGATAATGAAATTCTTGAGAAATTCTTAAAAGATTTGTGAAATTTGCGTCCAAAAGGCAGTGAAAACCTGTGAAGGCAGTGAAAATTGCAAGTCTACAAGAAGAAAGCACCGGATTTGTTTACTCATGGGACCTCAGTCTTCAACAAAATGTGGAAAGTAATTTGCACTGGAATTTTCACACAGGATTAAAATCACCAAGTATCTCTGCAATTGTTAAGAATCCCTGGACAACCTGGGTAATACTGCAGAAAGGCCTTTACACAATGATTGATGCTTAAAACCGATTATTTGTTAAAGGATAGCAGGTAAAATTGGTTAAGGTTAATAAATTGGTTAATAAAAATGATTTTCACAGACTTGATCCTCCATATTTCGTACATGCCAATGACCTCCAGGTAAGAGTTTTCCAACCTTTTCCGCTGAAGTCCTGGTAGCGGCGGCGTGTCCCTGCTGGACCTCCGGGGCCGTGAAGGAGGCCACACCTTCATACCGGGCACAGCTCTTGAAGGCCAGATTCCCGCTGGCTGACAGCAGCACCGAGCCGGGGCTCAGCACACTGCACATGTTACCTGGACCTGAACGGCAGAATACATCATTGAGACATTTAACAATATGAAGGATCTAATGTAACTTCCCCCCCCCCGTGCTATTTGGGATGAGCACCTCTGGAGAAACCTGCCAGATGAAAGGGGGTGGCTTCGAGTTTTTTTCACAGGATTAATATTATCAGGGCGACCACATTAAAGATGTTTCGCTGAATTAGGTCCACCTCCTCCATACCTGCTCCAACAGCCCTACTCACCTACGCTACCCTGGCATTGTACCTACATTTGGGCTGACACTTTTAATCCTTTTTAAGACCTTAAATGGAGATAATTTTCAGACCTTTTCAGACTTTTTAAGGAGCCACGGTATCTCGCACTACAAGAGCGTTGCAGAGAAAATTAAACATGTTTGAAAATCTGTGGCTGCCTGACACGGCTCAAAGGCTGCCTCTCCAATCTGTCAACCTTAACAAGCTTCGGTGACCAAGTGGACTTTTGTCTCACTCGTCTCTCGTCTGGGACGTTTGGTGGTTGGTCACCTTTGCTCGAGATGCCCAGTAAGGCTTCAGTGGTGGCGAAGAGCAGACACCAGACCTCGTCCTCCTCCAGTGGGGAACCCCGGGACTCCAGCACCTCTGCCAGGGTCACAAAAGTACCCATCCTGGTAGGACACACACACACACACACACACACACACACACACACACACACACACACACACACACACACACACACACACACACACACAAAAGCTCCAGGTCAATAGATTGTATTATGCAGAAGATAAAGGTTGCACTAGCTGCAGTGAGGAATAAGGTGCAACATTGCAAAGGAACAAAGTTGAGAAGGTCGAAGGTTTTTTATATTCAGTATTTTATTAATTTTATGTTTTTCATTTTTTTCCCACCAAGTTATTTAGATTCTGTCAACCAGTTCAATCTTTCTGTACGGTTGCGTATGGTGATGGTTTCATAAGCCCCTTGGTCTTTCTGATCTCGTAGGCACAAATTTGTAATTTCCTTCTTGTATTTCTCTGTTTTATTTTTTTAATCGTACTTCATCACTGTGTTTTTATGAATTCACTTCTATGATTTATCACCGTCACATTTTACATTTGACAACATCTGATCTGTTATGTAACAAGTGAAGTCATCATCGTCATCAGTAGCTGTGATGTAGCGGTGAATAAAAAGGTGGATGACCCCAAAATAAAATCAATCATATTTTCTGAAAATCATTAACTAAAACTCTCTGTACAGTAAAGAACCTCAGCAGCTTGACACTACTCACTATGACGGACTTCAGGGTTCACTCAGGACTTCTACCAGGCTGAAGGGTAAACTGAGGTTTGGGTTCATCGCTGGTCGAGGAGATGTTGATGCAAAATGACTGAATGAGATCAACGAGCTCATTCTTCGAGTGCTGCAATGGCTTGTGGGAAATTAATGCTATTAATGCTGGTCAATACAGGGAATCTCTTCTACCATCTGCCCCGCCCCCCCCACCCCCCCCCTCTCTCACTTTCTGTGCGTCAGGTGTTGACACATTTCAGACTGTTCTGTCGACTGGCTCGATAATTGGCTTTCAGCGAGCCGGCAGGATTTCCCCTTTCACTTTTCCCCCTGTTGTCACCACGGTAACAGAGAGTCATGATGAGGAGAGGAGACTGTCGCTGCACCAGGTTGGCATGTTTGGCATGATGCACCAGTTTATATACGCTCATATCTCAGGACTGTTTCCACGGCCATATTTTAACATTTAGCTGATGCTGTTTTCCAGAACTACTTCCAATAACTAAAACAACAAGATAAGATTAGATTCCCGCATCACCAAAAATACAAGGAACCAAAATGTCCTGTGACTGTAGAACGGTCAGACTGTACTGTTTGGTCATGTGATGAAGGTAAAAGTGAAGTAATGCTATTATTAATAGTGAAGTAACTATTATTATTATTATTACCTATTACCAAGCCTACAGTTTCAGTCATTCCTTCCTTCCTTCCTCCATTTATTCAAGAACGTTCAAGAAGTTTTTGCTCTCATCAGACTAGAAATTAAAATCTGTAACGACTATCAGTGGGAGCCACTTGCACACACTGCATCCACCGAGTTTATTCACGATGACTCCAAGGAAATAGTCCGTAATATCATGATATCACAAATCCAACAGAAGGCTGCAGGCTCAGGCGCCTCGGTGGCCTGACAGAAAACACATTTCTACGCACAAGGTTGATGTAAGATCGGCCTGAAGGAAATAACTGTATAATGCCTACCTTATTTCATTCAGATCCCTCTTAAGTTCCTCTGGATATCCGCCACTTGGACCTAATCCATCGCATCACACATCTCCCTCCATCTCACCTGCCTCTCCGACTCTCTCTCACTCTCATGTCCTGCAATTTCCTCATATGAGATCATTAGCCATCGCAGAAAAGGCCAATCAGCTCCATAACATCATTTCCTCTGCGCTCACTAACTAATGACGAGTCGAGTTGCTGTGTTTTCTGTCACTTTCTCCTATTTTTAGATGTAAGAACTTAATTGGATTACTGTGGCGAGTTAACGGCAGATTGGGCGGCAAAACGACCAATCCATCGTAGGCCCCCGTCGTGGTAATCTGACGCTTCAAGCATCAGTGACACAATCATCGTCCCACTTCCTACTATCTCACACAGTTTAATAAACAGTAGATGGCAATAGTGGTTAACTGATCGATAGCGAGGTCTTGGTGTGTCATTGGTTTGCTAGTCTTCCTTCTGGCCTCAAGAAGAGACGATCTCTCTTTATTTCTCTCTCTGTGTGAGACAGAACGACATGACAGACTGGATAAAGTGGCAGTTTATGCTTTTTATTACTCACCTACTTACATCCCCCTTCATCCCCATCCTCCTCTTAAAGAGAGGCTGGGTCACTGGCGCCGAACCCATGTCTTGTCAATACACTTAAGTGATGTCACCCCCTCAGACTTGCTGCCTGGTGAACTTTGACACCAAAGAATGAAGATCATTTCCTCTTTCTGGCTGTTTACTAGGCTAATTACCTGGAGGCCTGGAGGCTGCAAATCTTCATCATGTCACAAGATAAAAATACATTTATTACAAACGTGTATGAGTACAAAAACACAATATCCGCTTTTAAAAAGGATTGTGTCATCTAATCCTTCTTAGGGACACACACACACTTGTGTGTCCCTAAGAAGACACACGTCTGTTGAAAATTTATATTATATGTAATTATGTATATACAATTACTTATATATGGATAGTTATAATTATTTAAAATAAAGCATTAGTATAAACAATTTCAGTGGCCAAAATGTATTTTGAACATATTGATGGCTATGCAGTATGTTGTCAAGATAGATAGATAGATAGATAGATAGATAGATAGATAGATACTTTATTGATCCCCGAGGGGAAATTCTGGGGTTGCAGCAGCATAACAGTATCAAAGAATGCACAAAATACAAGTCAAGGAAACAAAATAAAAGACGAAATTAGGAAATACAAAAAATACAAAATACAAATAAACAAACAAACAACCAAAGTACTAAAAAAAAATAAAAAATGGATGAATGGTACCAGTATACAGAATTAAAGCATGGGAATGGGTGACTGAATGTGAAAGGGGAATGAAGCGGCTAAAGTGGCTAAAGTGGCTAAAGTGGCTAAAGTTCAGCACATAGAAAGAAATTATATATTTTGAATGGATGTCATCCACATGCACGAATACATACATTTTGTATATTTTGTATATGCACATTCTGAAATCCATTTTTTCTCCCAGTATGTAGTTTCATTCTAAAACGCTGCGGAACGCACTTCCGAGTTTCCGTAACGCCGCCCGCAACACGCAGGCGTTCTTGAACGTCCCCCCACCTCTCATTGTGCAGCAGAGGAAACATCGCAGGGTTTCGACGACATCGGTATGAAATGGCAGAAACTGCTTGTGTCACGGAAGCACAAAGATTAGGTTACGTCGTACACATGTATGTTGCGGCAGTCCGGGCCTGCTAGTATCAGGGAAACGGGAGTGTATCCGGCGGAATACGGAATAAATAAGACGTTTTCTGCGAACAGCCAGGCTGCGTGTTTCCAGGAGGCAAACGGCGACTGCGGGACGACACTGTTGGAATTAGTCGGAGAGGGGTGAGCTCGATATATGCATTTTCCCCCTCCCCAATAGGACGTGTTATTGTCAGCCGTGGGGGGATGGTACCCGTCACATATGGGTGGCACAGATTACTGTAAATAGGTGTTGCCATAATTTAGATGGCTCGTGCATTAGCCTCGACAGGTCTGGCCTAAGTGGGGGAAAGCAACCAGACTGGGAGCTGCTGTATCCATGTCAATGCTATACAGATATTAGCTGGTTGCATGGTGAACTAGAGCCTCGTTGTTGTTGTTGTTGTTGTAGTGGTAAATAACAAGGTAGGTTGTGTCCGTGACATCCAGCGGGTGGTCGGCACAATGCAGCAATATCTACAAAAATCAATTATCTCTCCAGCAAAGCATTAACCCGTTTCCTCCCCTTAAAAGACACGTTTTCACACAGCTCGCGCCAGTTTGACAGCACGTGAATGTATGTAGTTCATGTTAATATCAGCCCGTAAAGGTGAGTCAAGTCTATTTCCCATATAGAAATGTGGGTCAACTTGAGTATGTGAGGGTTTAGCATCCACCACGTCCCTGGTTATTACACCTTTGTGAGTTCAGCAACATGATTGAGTGGGTGGGAGATCAATACTGGGCCACGCAGTAGGTCACCGTGCTGGTAGACTGTACTAAAGCATGGGAATGTTATTTCCTGGATAAAGACACTTCATATTTAACATTTGGTTTGGTTTATCTTTATTGCCGCAATCAAATGGACATTACACGACCAATAGCATCTACCTAAAGATCATTAAAGAAAGGTTATCCACCCAGGTGATCCATATCCAGTTACATAGTCCATAAAATCACCAATAACATGGAGACCTCGGCCTGATTCATCAGTATCATCATGCTCGCTCACACACCTGATCAGAGGCGTGTTAGGCTGAGAATTTCACACAGATTGCTGCGTGTGTGTGTGTGTGTGTGTGTGTGTGTGTGTGTGTGTGTGTGTGTGGTTTCAGTGATGTTTCAGACTCTGCTGCATATTGCATATTGCTCCTGCAGTTTGTCGACTTCAGGAGTCTGACGTCAGACTGGAGCCGCAAATAAATTCACCTGCAACAGACGTTGGTTTCCTCCCTCATCACCGATAATAGCAGGAATGTTGTCTCACCATCAATTTCCAAGGTTTTCCTTTGAACCACAGTGTTGTTATGTAAGCAATCTTTCAGGTGAAAATTGTAACTCTTATTTTATAATATTGTATTTTATCGGTAGCCAGTGTCTAACAAACTACAGAGATGAAGAGATGAAGAGGATTCAGGGCAGGCAACTGTTGTGCAGCTACGTTGGAAACGGCTAGCTTGTTTGGTTATTTGATCGATCCAAACGCATTGCTCCATGGGATATGTAGCTTTCTGGCCGGCGACACCAAATAGGTCCTTACTTTTCTACCCTTCATCTTTTGGAGAATATCATAGATTTTGAGTTGTACTTCAAATGTAGAGGAGTTTCCCTCAGGCTTTACTTCCGGCAGCAGCGGGGAGCGATTGCCGAGTCTCTCCTCTATAATGCAACTGACCTAGCGGAGGTTTCTAATACCCCTTTCACACCGGGGCAGCGAACCGGGGATGACCCGGGTCTATTTAGCCTGCTGGCTAGTTAGCTAGCTACCAGTTAGTTCAGGTTAACTAGCTGACTCTTCTCCAGCTCCAACTCAGAGTGTTTTGGAGTAGAGACTAGGGCTAAAGACAAGACAGTTTACTGAGTCACAGTAACCTACATTTGGAGACAAATCTACCTGATCACACTGATCACTTTTACTGAGAACGTTACTGGATGATCTACAGACAACAACTGGTTCAGCTAGCTCTCTTCTTCTAGCTGGTTCTGATTGATTTAGGGTCGAGAACCTGTTCCTCTGAATTGATAATCCCCTGTGCTATTGATTCCTCTGATCGATGCCAAGAGGCTGTAGCTCAGCTGGATGCTGTTTGTTGCGACAGCTGTGCAGCAGACGTTTGGGCCTTTTGGGTTGCCATTCATTGAAAACAATGAAGGAAGTCAGTGTTGAGGCACGCCATTAAAGCGGTGTGTCGTCTTCTCCCCCTACCAATCAATCGGATCTAATAGGAATTGTTAAGGAGAATTGAATGGCATTGGAATCAGTGAAACCCAACCATCCCCGGTGCTGTTGACCATTATTTGATGCAGATTTAGATCAAATGTATCTGCAGGCCTGCCTTTTTTGTTAGGCACACACACACACACACACACACACACACACACACACACACACACACACACACACACACACACACACACACACACACACACACACACACACACAGAGCACACTCTATTACTAAGACCACAGCTCTCATTCATTCATTCATTCAGCTGCATGGAGCGCTAGCGGTGTAGCTGAATGGCCGTGTGATGCAGAGCCATGCAGGCGTGATTCTCTGTCCTAACGGTTGAATTGGGCTGACGGCCTGACACACTCTGTCACATCGCTCAGCACCATCTTCACATCCAGCCACAGATCCTCCCGTCTCAGAGGAACTGCGATATGTGCTGTTCTGTCTGTACGGGAGAGGAAATCATGTTGAACTTGAACGTTGTTTTCTGGATCTTTTGCAGTTTTCCCTCGCTTATCAGCAACAAACAAGACTTTTTAACTTTGGCTCTTGAGGGTTATTCGCATATTCCTTCGTCTTTTTTCACCCAAATACACTGCGAGGGTTGGTTGTGAGTGCAAAGCAAGTTGACATTTTACTGAACCGTGCTGCATGGTGGTTCGGGCGTACGTCGAACCGAAGAGCACGACCCGGCGGTCCAGAAAAGGTTTGTCAGTCTTATGAGGTGTGCATGCTTAGCGATGAGCAAGGCGACATCAAACTGCAAACTTTCTCTCTTATGAAAAAAAGGAAAGGAGAGAACAACACGTATCAAGGTTATGAGACTCAGCAGTCATGAGCCTGGATAAATTATTGGTGGTACAAAGGTTTTTAGCCGATGCGTTTCTGCAGAGCGACCTGCCGCAAGCGCAACAGATGCTTCAATCCCTGCAACGTAACGCCGTTGAACTTGAAGCATCTGCTTCGCTGTGAAGAAAGTCTTTTTGCGAGTGAAGATGTCTGAGACACGAGAAGAACTCGCTGATTCAGTCACATCTTTTAAATCGCTATTTAAAAGGCACTTTATACACGATTCTATCCCTATTTCAATTCTGCTGCCGTTGGATTGCCAGGAGTTCCTCTACGTCTCTTGAGTAATGTTCCTAATTCTCTTCTAAAGAGCTGCAATAAACAGACTCCAGGTCAGTAGCTGAGGGGACTGATTTGTAACTTACTGTCCATTTATACTGATTAGTAGGCTCACCTTTCGCCCTCACACTTCATCGCATTTTGTGTTGTTTGTGTTGTTGTGAGAGTGCATGTCTTTATAAACCATTTTGTCAGTCTTCAGTGATGTCGGGCTCTGTTTTGGTACCTTGCCTCCGTCTCTGTATCTCTGCATCTCATCGCTGGCTGCAGACCGACTGCAGGCTCCCCGCCGGGAGGCAGAAGAAGATGTTCTGATCACAGTGAAGGGGAAGAAGAGGGCAGAGGAGAGGAAGATGAGAAGAAGCAGAAAGGATGAAACGAGTAGAGGAGACGCAGGCAGAAGTCTGTTGAGAGTAAAGAGGCTAGGATACGACTCGAACACTGTCTCGCTTATTTTGAGTCGGACGTGTCTTGGTTTCGGCGACTACGGCATCTGGACATTTTTCCACCTGGTCCACCTTAGTGTGTTTTCAGTTTGGTCCTCAAACGTCTATGCACTGATTAGTAAACATCCCATATATGAATTAGTTGGAAGTTGGAGGGTGTAGTGCAGAGCTTCTGCAGATGGATCTCCATCTCTGTTGACCCTTAAGAAACCCTAAAACACTTGAACAGCTGTCGGTGATGGTCGTTGCATTTCTGGGTCCATTTAGTTGTTTGGTGTATTTTTCTTCTTCCTGTGGATATTTGTCCAGACGTGAGATATTTCCAGTTTGATATCAGAAAATGTTTCATTGAACATCAACGGTAAACGTCAGGTTTTGGTGTCAGCCCCACTGGTGGTTTCCTCAATAGACCAGAATGCAATGCAGCCACAAGATGTGTTGTTTTTTTGAATAAGGGGTGCGACTGTCTTGCTCTCGCTCTACTGTCGCTGTCCTTTTATGCTCTCTGCATCTACAGATGAACGCAACAAGCTCAGGCAAGTTCTGTGGGGAATGTCGAAAGGCATTCTGGGAAATGTAACTGAAGTAAAACTAGACAAAGCAGGTTGAGGGGAAAGTGGATATTTCAACACTGCATCACGCCTGCATCAACATGACGCCTGGGATGCGTTGAACATCACAGATTGATGACTCATAACAGTGTGAGGGGATCTGAGGGTGGAATCTTCCTTTAATTCTTATTTTCACATTATTAATTGGTTGTTTTGGTCTTGAATGGGACTCTATTTTGCTCCGGTCTTGATTTCATCTCGATCCCCTTTGGACCTGGTCTTGACTCAAAGCCAACTGCACATGGTCTTGGAACTGGCTTGGACTCAGCTGAGGTGGTCTTGCCTGCAGCCCTGTTAGGGAGGAGAGAAAGCAAAGCGAGGAGATGGAAGAATGGGTGCACTCAAGAATAGAATGCAGTGGAGAGGAGAGCGAAGAGGAGGAAGGGCTTGTAGGCTAAATGGGACTGAAGGGATGGAGGAGGAGGAGGAGGAGGAGGAGGAGGAGGAGGGGTAGCAGGAGTAATCTAGACAGAGGTCAGGTCGTGGTCTACAGCTATCATCGCAATGGTCCAAATTTGACTAATGATTTGTGGTCTTCATCCTCAGCATGAGACCCAGCTTCCTCTTTCTCACTGTCTTGTTCTTCCTCTCTCTCCATGGCTCATCACTCCCCCATTCCTCTGACTGTTGGGTTTAATATGTACAGCTCTAGAGGGTTGTGGTGTATTTCAGCCGTCTTTACAGCTGATAGACCTGACTTGAGCATTGGCAGCATCGTTGGTTTTTGATATTCAGCCGCTCTTTCTGGTCCCGTGTCGGTGTTGAGCTCACCGCTGGCGTCAATATGTTTAAAGTTCATCAAGAATCAGCAATGAGAGTGTGGATGTGTGCTTGTGGCGAGCGAGACAAAACAAATCCAAACGTTTATTTACTTAAGTTCAATTAAATTCCAACAAAACGTGTTCCTCAGATCTCCAAAAATAGGAACAAAATGAAAAGCAGATTTATTCAGTCAATAATCTGTACAGTCCATCAGTCAGTTGTCAAGTCTGTGAAAAGGCTTGTTAGTCCAGCAGCCTCCCGACATCAAGCCTCTCCATTTTCCTTGATAAACAAGTGTTGTAATCCACAAATGATCGCGCGAACGAGCCCAACCTGACTGAACTGAGCGGACCGGCATTACAGGATGGATTTAATACTTCCTGGTGAGACGCCACTCTGACAGACGGAGTCACTCATTCATCACTCATTCCTAAACCTTAAGCAGTGAATGAGGAGAGCATATGGATGAAAAGAAAGGCGTGACGATGCACAACAGGGTTGCATGATCTACCGATACTACAAGAGTAGTTCCATTATTGCAGCCAAAGGGTTTCCATCCATCATAACGTAAAGGGTAAACCTTTTAAGGATTCAGACGAACGGTGAAAGCTTCTGTCAGACGCTCATCCCCATTTCCTCAAGGAATCCAATTAATTAGTATTGGGTTATTGTTCGTTAGTGAGCACGTTTCATGCTTTCATCCAATAATGAAAACAAAGAAATGTACTTGGTTACTATTCTATTTATATATAAAACTACAATGGTGCCTCAGTGACTATGGCATTTGAGAGGTTGAAACAGCCAAAGCCACTTTTGAACTGTGCAATTAAATTAAACCATTAATTGGGTTGATCATGCTGAGCCTACGTCAGTATTATTGACGATATTTAGTGCAGCATTTCTTTATTGACAAAAGCATTTTCCGCTTCCAGCAACATTGAAAAAGCTTTTCTAATTCAACACATTATATTTCACAAAACAATACTGAGATGTTACACATTAACACCTGGTAGCTGTCCAATTTTTAGACATTCAACATTCGAACGTTCTTATCCACAGTCCCAGTCTCTCTAGTGGAGCTGCTCAATGGCCTTGCTCAAGGTCACATTGCCGGTAGTTGTTGAGGGAGGGCAGAGTGTGTCCCATTTACTTTCCTCACCCGATTTTCCCAGCCAGTCCGAGATACAAACCAGCAACCTTCCGGTCATAAGGCCATGCTTCCAGGCTGTGGCTGCTGAGAGTTGAAAATCACAGGACGACTATGGCTAAGAACTGTTAGGCAGTTACTTGAGCTCCAGACTGGGAGCATTTAAGGACTGATGCTGTTGGCAAGCAGCAGGCCAAGTCATCCAAATGACTTCACACAGCAGTTTCATCTAATTGTATTTACTGACTGTAGTAGTGAGGAAGTAAGGCTTTTTTCAGCCAGATCAGTCCAAGGAGTCTCTGTACTGAGGCTGTTTGATGGACAGATCTACGACCTGGACAGGATGCCAGTGTCCTGCAGGCCTCGCCAGCAAAACCCTCGCTGTGATGCTGAGTACCAAGCCGGTTTACCATTAACATTATTTACCCACAACGATAGCGAAGTAATACCACTTGACAGTTGTTCATCATCTGCAAAAAGTGACATCTGCCCTTACAAAACGCTTGATAGCACAAAAATAAATCAAATTCTAGTGTGTTGACTTGAATCACAACACTTTTACAGCAGGATCCTCTGATTTTAGAGATGCTGAATGGTCAACAAGTATTTGTTTTTTTCACAAAAGGCCTATGTAGTGTTTTAGGAATTCTTGTCTACTGGAAGGAAAGCGTAAAAGGTTGAAATCAGAGTTGACTCAAACCTGTGTGTCTGTCTCTCCTCTGTCTGCAGGTCTTGAGTCGAAGCCGTCACTTGGATGCCCTAAACACGCCGTTTGTCCACGACTTCACCATGAATCGGAACAAGCGTGAAAAGGAATACTACAGTTTAGACGTCGGTGATTCAACTTTTACGGTTTTAAAGCGCTACCAGAACCTCAGACCCATTGGATCCGGAGCACAGGGAATCGTCTGGTGAGTCCGAGGAGCTATTCCAGGATCTTATTCCTGACTGGGTGGAAAAGCCTCTTAAACCAGCATGTGGCACTAAAACTCTTGACTGAAACCCAGGATAATAAGAATAAGATGAGAATAACCCAGGATAATAACATAATACATTTTTATTCATGTGTACTAGTGTGGAATCAGCTCACAATGTTGCATTAGAATCATTTCAAGTTAAAGGTGTAGTATTGATCAATAACACAATAAATATATCATCAACGAACTGCATCATATCCATCATATCAGAGGTGGACGACAATGACCGGCCGATGACCAAACTCCATTCTGATTCAGTTCAGATGGTTTCGTCCCACTAAGAAAATCTGGCTTGCAGACCGGATTTAAAAATAAAAGCTCAAAACATCCCCGTACAGCAGAAGGGGGAAGAAGGAGTCAATAGTTTGTTCTCATCCCGGCCCAAGAGGCTGCTACTTCGTTTCATGTGCAAATTACCCAATATAACTGCAGTGGGGATGAATGAGTCCCTGGTTCCTCCACTATTGTACCGCAGTGTATTGTTTCACTTCCAGCCTGGCTGATTACCACAGTGTGCTCATAGTGTCATAGCGTTAGTACTAGTGGAAGTCAAGACGCCACAGCGCCCCCAAATATGACCTTAGTATGACCTTGCAGTAATCGTAAGATAGAAGATCTGTGATTTGTAAGACAGGTGTTTCTTTTTGGTTTTTTTTTAACTCTTGAAATTCCTCGACATACGTTACCGGTGACTGAGAGTTTGTTTTCTTCTGACCCCAGTTCAGCGTATGACCACAACTTGGAGAGGAATGTTGCCATAAAGAAGCTGAGCCGGCCCTTTCAGAACCAAACCCATGCCAAACGGGCCTACAGAGAACTGGTGCTCATGAAATGCGTCAACCACAAGAACGTAAGAACCTGAACCTGAACCTGTAGGCTATATGTTGTTCCCTTTGCTTCAGATACTTCTACTAGCATCGTCCGTATACGCAGGCGAACATGCTGCTGCAGTTCTACCTGCAAGGTTCCTCTGGTCATGGAAAACCTGGAAAAGTCATGGAATTTAAAGAACTGTGTTTTCCAGGACTGGATAAGGTTTTAGAAATGTCATGTAAATGTGTTGCTGATCTTTTCCTCCAAGCAGTGAAATGTTGAATGTTCCAGCTCGGCTGCTTGTTGGTCCACTTCCCTTTGAGGAATAAAAACCCAGATCAGAAATGTCCTGATAGTATCGGTCCTAAGAGATAGTTGGAGCAGAAATAAGACCTGGACATTCACACCACATGTTCAACAGGGAACAGAGACTCTGATGGATACTGGTCCTGGAGATGCTGCTGTATGTGTTTGCAAAGTCCTGGAATTTGTTTAGGAGTAGGAATGTAACTGTAATTGGCAACCGCTCCACCACAGGTCCTGAAAAAGCCTTAAAATGTCCTAAATTATATTATCTAAACTCAAGGCCTTGAATGCTCCTGAATACAGTTAAATATAGCATGTTGTGGTTTCTGAGGTTGTTCTTCCATTGAGAAGCATCCTATTCTGATAGTCTGCGGTTTCATTTTCATGCTGTTTCAAATGTGAATTGGTCTCATATTTCATTCTAACTGGCATTAAAAAGGTCTTAAACAGGCTTAAATTACCCAGATCTCTTTCCCACAGTAATAATTGTGTTTTCTTCATTTGGACAGATCATCGGGCTATTAAACGTTTTCACACCACAGAAGACGCTGGAAGAATTCCAAGATGTGTAAGTATTATAGAGCAACTGCCACTCACTGATGCAGGATATGGGGGGGCGGGGCTTACATGCTGACATCATCCTTTCTGGCTTTTAGTGGCTTGTGTAGTTTAGCTGGATCTCTGCTTTTGAATGTGTATTACAGGAAGTATTTGGACTACAGTAGATGTCCACACAGCAAATATTCACAAAGGGGTTTTTTTGTCTTTGTACATACTAGCTACATACCTATCAGAGAATTCCTCCACGGTGTCATGGCGTTTATACTACGGTTACAAACACTTGTTCTCTCTGGAAAGTTTTCTACAATGGTGTACATCAGAGTTTCTCGAAGGTTTGCAGTTTCCTCTGACGTTTTTTTTATTGACATTTCATTCAGCGTTTTTCAGGCGATGAAGTCTCCTACTTTAGTATAAGCCATTGAAGCTAGCATTCGCTAATGACAAATGGGTCACCTCCTCAACGTTTCCTGTTGGCTACGTTTCAAACCTCTCTATATTCTTCTTTCCAAGTCACAAGCTAGGCTTTCCAAGTCTCCTTCTACCCATAATGCCTTGTGTTCTGGGTGGTTTCCTGTAGCTGGTTGGATCCCGTTCTCTCTCCTAACGAACCACCACAGTTCTCTTCTACCCATAATGCCTTGTGTTCTGGGTGGTTTCCTGTAGCTGGTTGGATCCCGTTCTCTCTCCTAACGAACCACCACAGTTCTCTTCTACCCATAATGCCTTGTGTTCTGGGGTGGTTTCCTGTAGCTGGTTGGATCCCGTTCTCTCTCCTAACGAACCACCACAGTTCACTTCTACCCATAATGCCTTGTGTTCTGGGGTGGTTTCCTGTAGCTGGTTGGATCCCGTTCTCTCTCCTAACGAACCACCACAGTTCTCTTCTACCCATAATGCCTTGTGTTCTGGGTGGTTTCCTGTAGCTGGTTGGATCCCGTTCTCTCTCCTAACGAACCACCACAGTTCTCTTCTACCCATAATGCCTTGTGTTCTGGGGTGGTTTCCTGTAGCTGGTTGGATCCCGTTCTCTCTCCTAACGAACCACCACAGTTCACTTCTACCCATAATGCCTTGTGTTCTGGGGTGGTTTCCTGTAGCTGGTTGGATCCCGTTCTCTTGTTAGAGGACTGAGACGTTTTCAGGCGTCTCGTCGGTTATTTGGCCATGGTATCGTAGAAGTTTACAATTTTTAGATATTAAACTTTATTAGTATTGAAGTCAAAAACCTGGTTTCATCACAACACTTCCACACATCACCTCATCCCAAAATCGTGGCGACTCCCTTGATGTTGAGAGCCACCGATCTACATCCTCCAGCTTCTTGAATGGAGTAGATCTGACCAGCCACACCTGGATCTCACCTGCCCAGTCCGCCCTAGCCCAACGCCCTAGCCCAACGCCCTAGCCCAACGCCCTAGCCCAACGCCCTAGCCCAACGCCCTAGCCCAACGCCCTAGCCCAACGCCCTAGCCCAACGCCCTAGCCCAACGCCCTAGCCCAACGCCCTAGCCCAACGCCCTAGCCCAACGCCCTAGCCTAACGCCCTAGCCTAACGCCCTAGCCTAACGCCCTAGCCAGGATATCAGACAGTCTGGTTTTGGGTGGACTCTGCCTCTTTTAAAGGGATTTATTTAGCAGTATGCCGGATGTGTTTAGAAGCCGACTGGATGTGAGAGGAGAAGTGATGGCTTAGTACATCGCTGAGTATGATGGGAACAAGCGTGATTAATGCCGTCCTCGAGAAGCTGTGTGTGTGTGTGGTGTGTGTGTGTGTGTGTGGTGTGTGTGTGTGTGGTGTGTGTCTGCCTGATTGGAGCTAAAAAGAAAAATGGACAAAACATAGCCAGAGGGTTGCGGGGCAAACCCACTGTTGGAGGATGAAGGAACACACTCCACTTTCTCTGAGTCTGTATACGCATATGTGTATAACAATATGTACTCGGTGTTTGCAGCTCTTGTAGCAGGCAGTATTTCAGTGTGGAAATGTGTGTGTGTGTGTGTGTGTGTGTGTGTGTGTGTGTGTATTCCTTCCTCTAATGCTAAAGCTTGCACCAATGTCGTTCCCCTACATCCCTGACTGCATCTTCCCGTTTTCAGTCCCACTGTTGCTCCGCCTCCAAGAGGGAATGTTGGGAAAACCCACCAGAAATGACCAGGACTTGGTCTGGTGATAGTTGGCTGAGAGACGCTAGCTCAGTTATTTGTGTGACGTGCTAATGCAGGATGGACGCAGAGATGGATGATGTAATAACTTGTCAAAATGTAATGAAATATAATAAAACCTGTTAATATGAAGTAATAACATCACCTCAACACAGTAGTGTGATCATAATAAATATAGTAATGTTATTACATTATCAGGGTATTCATTACATCAGCAGGTTTTATTACATATTATATATATGTTTTATTTTTATTATATTTTGATATTAACTGACCTGACATCGTTAGTTGATAGAGGGACTTATAATGGCTGCCACTCTGTCCAGTGTGTGTGTGTGTGTGTCACTGTTAAACTTTTGGGTCTAGCTACCTGGAGATGAGCCTGTGTGTGTGTGTGTGTGTGTGTGTGTGTGTGTGTGTGTGTGTGTGTGTGTGTGTGTGTGTGTGTGTGTGTGTGTGTGTGTGTGTGTGTGTGTGTGTGTGTGTGTGTGTGTGTGTGTGTGTGTGTGTGTGCACCCCCGGGGGTCCCTCCAGGTATCTAGTGATGGAGCTGATGGATGCCAACCTCTGCCAGGTGATTCAGATGGAGCTGGACCACGAGAGGCTGTCCTATCTGCTGTACCAGATGCTGTGTGGCATCAAGCACCTCCACGCCGCCGGCATCATACACAGGGTGAGTCTCACACACACACACACACACACCATTATTTTCACTTGGTAGCTGAGTCTCCCAGTCTCTAAAAGCGTCGTCCCATATTGTTCAGTTTTTATGATTTTGTTTTCAGATACACCACGACGCTATGAGAATAACTTCATGATGTTTTGCAAATACGTTGAGTTTGAATGAATGTGAAGACCAAGTCCTCACAGTACTCGACCCTGATTGTCACTCATCTTGTAAAGTCGGGCGTTGTTGAGAGAGAGAGAGAGTGTGTGTGTGTGTGTGTGTGTGTTCTCAGGAAATCTTCCATGGGTAAATAAAAATCATCATCACCACCACAGGCCACGCCCACAGGAAATGGTACACGCCCCAAAACATCCTGAACATCACTGAACAGGATTCAGACATGAACACAGAGTCACAGACACATATGTCCTATTTATTTATCGTTATCGTGACAAAAATGCATTTAGCAGTTTTAGCTTCCAGGTCGCACAATCTCAGTTTTGCTTTTGCATTTATTTGCTCTTTGGAGACACACACACACACACACACACACACACACACACACACACACACACACACACACACACACACACACTACTACTCTCTGTCAATCACCCACGCTAAGGGACCCAGCAGTAGATTAGCTGAGCTCCATTAGCTCCTCCTGCTCTGCCAGGCGGAGCTAATGGAGCCGGCGGCGAGGCTACTCCTCCCCGGCATCGGCCCGGCGCGCAGACCCGTGTCAGGTGACCAGACGCACCGTGAGTCACGCATCACCACGGTTGCCGCTCCCTGTGTTTTCGCCTGCTCTGCCTCTCTGCTGCAGATGGTTTCACATTTGCAGCGTTGCCTGAATGTGACTTGTGCATCTCTGAGATCTGGTTTCACACCGAGAGACTCAGACGGAGAAACCTCTTCTGTCCAGTCAAGAAGTTATGGTTTTTATTTAACCCTTTACGTACCCACGGAAGATTTCCTGAAAACTCAGGCTTGTTTTCAGCCACACCTGGCTTGACAGCACCGGTCCATTCACCCTGAAAATGATGACCGTGTGATTCCTGTGAAATCAAAGATGAAATATCCAATTTTGTTGGTAGATAAATTCCAATTTGCCAACATACTAACATACAACATGTATACAAGTTGTCCGTTGTCCATCAAGTTGTAATACATGATGAAAGATGGTCATCATTGCGTTAGACCCAAAGGCAGTGAGCTGTGTTGATGCAGCTTTATTGGTTGAAAATCCCTTCCTCCGTCTCCCTGCAGGACCTGAAGCCCAGCAACATCGTGGTGAAGTCCGACTGCACGCTGAAGATCCTGGACTTCGGCCTGGCCAGGACGGCCGCCACGGGCCTCCTCATGACCCCCTACGTGGTGACCCGCTACTACCGTGCCCCTGAAGTGATCCTGGGCATGGGCTACCAGGCCAACGGTGAGTGGAGGAAGCGGCGTCTTGACAGAGCTATCGGCCAATGAGGAGCTGTTATGCTGCTGCCCATGCAGAATGCTGCCCAGGCTGCTGCATGCCCCGCCCACCGGGATGTTTCGAGAGCACCGCCCGCACACACACACACACACACACACACACACACACACACACACACACACACACACACACACCCACCCTCTTCCTCTAAAGGTCACACACAGGGGAGAAGTAGGCACGTCGGGCTGTGGTGCTTGGTGGGAAACTTCCTGTTCGGGGACCCGGCGCCCAGCGGCGCTGTAGCTTGTGTTTGATGTTTTATTAAGAGGCTGCCTGTCCTGAGCCGGGCTACAGACGCCAGGATGAATATCGCCACTAATGCATGCTTCAGCGGTCTCACTCAGCACTCCTGCCTGGAACACATAACAGTTTCTGCAAGAAGGTCTTGCATGGAGGCGTGACTGGGGCTCGGTTAGCTTAGCGGCTAGTTCACATTTCACATCCAAACTCAGATGTCGATTAAAAGAACCTCTAGTCGTTTAGAAGTTGAATGTCTTCAGGGAGGGGTTTCCCTTTTGGCTCAGCTATCATAAGGTGGATCCGTAGTACTAAGGCACACTGTAGTGAATCTATGGAGGCTTGTTGACAGGCTCCCTCACCCTCAGTCCTCTTGACGAACAACATTGACCCTAATATTTCCTGCTGACTTGTTGCTTTTTTGCTTACTCTCTTCTCCCTCCCTCTACGCTGCACATATGTAGTGGATATTTGGGCTGTGGGCTGCATTATGGCAGAAATGGTTCGCCACAAAATCCTTTTTCCAGGAAGGGATTGTATCCTTGAGCTGCTTGCAGCAGTGTCTGGCATTTCATGTGAGAAAAACACGGCACAAAAAAAAACCCGGTCCTGATTTCTTTCTTCCTTCCAAACCATTATTTTATTTTTCATCGAACGGATCGCCGAGAGATCGTATCCTGTGAGCAACTATGGAAATTCTATTTCTTGGATATGCCTGACACCTCAACTTGCAACCACCCACCTCCTGTTCCTACACACACACACACACATACACACACACACACTCCACTCCCTCCCCACTCACCTAAGCAGCAGCACTGTTGCTTGAAGCACCATGACGGTCACATGGAAAACCCGAAATAGAATTGAAAATAGTTTGCTCTTTCATAACCGAGGACCGAACTGCAGAAAATACCCTCTTTTACCCTCACGCTGCTTTCCATGCATCCTGGTAGCATGCATCGCTGCAGTCACACAAAAGGATAAAGGATAATTTGGCTCCAGTGAGGTATTAATCTGCAATCTCACACAAAAGGACAGATCAGGAGGTTTTAATCATACGTACATGTACTGTACATGTTGCAGTGGGAATACTGAGGGTGTTAAAATGCATTTCTGCTCTCATAGTGTCTCACTCGACTAAATCTTGGCTCTTCTTGTGTGTCGAAGCCCAAACTCGTCCTCACGTCGCGTTGTGGCACACTGACCCAGGTTCGATGCGAGAGCGCGAGCGCACCGCACTGCATGCAAGCCATTTTTTCTTTGTGGCGTTTCACACACACACACATCACCCGGTATGCATCATCCTGTTTTCAGTTTTTCCTTTCTTGTTTGTTATTATGAGTTTGTTTGTTGAGTCTTGCATGCTAATTTGGTGGTTGTCATTTCATTTTTCAGTTGATGTCTGGTCTATTGGCTGCATCATGGCTGAAATGGTCCGGGGTAGTGTGTTGTTTCCAGGCACTGATCGTATCCTTAAGTTGGACCTCCATCCAAACCCAAAACGGCATCTTCTCTCATCCTTTGTCCTGTTCATATCTTTGCGCCCCGTCGGGTTGAGAGACCAGAAGTCATTCATTCCCTTGGAGGATGATTGGCGGGCAGTAGCAGATTAGCGCCCCCTTGTGGTTGTCAGCTCCGCTAGCCAACGGATGACGGATACTTCCACAAATTTTGCCTTGGCAATGAAACGCCAACATAGTCAGAAGATCAATAAGTTGCTCTCCAACAAATTAATTAGTAATTAGTTCGACCGACTGGACGATACCGATATTTTTGTATTGATAGTCAATATCTTTAAACCTGACGAAAAAACTCCCCGAATGTTCTTCTCCTCGGGGTGAAAAGCCTCTGAAACAGCATCTAGACCATCGTGGACACTAAAACTCTCCACTGAAACCAGACTGGTGAAGCTCAGTCAGTACTCACTTTACATTAAGTCAATCAACGATTCAATTAATAAATAAAATGTGCTAAGGAAATCTAATTTACTGGGCGATAACCGATATTTAACAAAAGCCCCATATCGGCCCAATATATCGGTCTAATCATCGGTTCGCTGTTTCAGTTTTCCAAAATGTACCGTAGTGTTTCTCTTCCAGGGCGTGTTCCCACTGATATAATATAAAGAAAATAACAAACACTGGTCAAAGGTGTGAACAAGGCATGAGTGTGTGTACTTGTCAGGTAGATCTGTATATGTTTTTGTGTTTTTGTCCTCAAGAAATAAAATCTATGTTGCGTAGAGATTTCCAGCATCTGAAGTTCTTGGAGGTGAGCTGAACTTCCCTCACCTTCCATGCATGTTCGCAAACTTCCAAATGTTTGAAATCTTTTGCAACCCAGGTGGTAGTGTATGTCCCTCCACCCGTCCATCCATCCCAACTGATTTCGGCGTGTTTGATGTATGAATGCGATTTTTCATTTTTATTTGTAAGCCAATACTTCACCACATCACCGTCCCACCAACGTTTATGGAGTTTTCACTGGATTCATCCCATCACAGTTGTTCTACCATGGCAACAGTGATCGAAAAATAAATCTATCATCTTTATGGTATGTATCTGAGTTCAGCCCACCACCAACAACCAAAACATTTCTATCACTGGCCCAGTTGCTTTGTTTGACAATCTTTTTCAGCACAGCTCCAGTAACTCTAGTGCTTCCGGTCCATAACCAAGACTTCACAACTCAGGACGCCCTGTTTTATTGGTCACCAATTCAAAATGTCCCGGCCCAACGATCGGATGCCCATTGCCTTTGTCCAAATCCAGCCCAGTGCTTTTCTTAATGCTGTGACCTTTAAGATATCGACCAGTGGAACAAGGTGATCGAGCAGCTGGGAACGCCATCGCAGGAGTTCCTGATGAAGCTCAACCAGTCAGTCAGGACCTACGTGGAGAACCGGCCGCGCTACGCCGGCTACAGCTTCGAGAAGCTCTTCCCCGACGTCCTCTTCCCTGCAGACTCCGAACACAACAAGCTGAAAGGTGAGGGCAGAGTCGTCCCTCCTTGTGAAGGCATGGTGGAGTATGACTGACGTGGGGTGGCAAATTTAGTGCTTAGTAACAGACCTAGCCATTGTTGATGTCCCACTTCTTAGTGCATGCTTGCTGCATTACAGGTGCAATATTTCTCCACCCTCAAGGGAACCATTTGGAAACCATTGTTGTTTTTAGATGGCAGAAGGTGCAAGAAGTAATGGGGTAGTTTGGGCCAGAGAGACGAGTATTACGCCACAATATGCTTCTTTTATGACCTGAAATTTAGAAATACAGGATAGATTGATCATGGATGACTTCTTCTTTGATGGCTACTACTGTCATTCATGGATTATATAGTGGTCAGTAGCTCCATGACCAGACTGTGGCATTAATACGCTATTAAGCAAGGGGCCACCCAATGCCAAAAGTCTATGCATGGTACTGCAAGGCACAAAGCATCCATCGCTGTGTGTATGCAACCTTACAAACATCCGTTGAAAGTGAAGAATGAGTTTGCAGTGTCTGCCTTAGATTGAGGATTAAATACAGAAGCTGTTTTGATCAGCGTTTGCTTTAGGAGGACTTTAACGTCAGCGTGTCTTCAGATCACAGGAACACGATATCGAACCTGCAGCTCGTTCTGAGACGTGAGATATGTGACGGCGGTCTGGTCCTGAGAAGGTGGTCTTGCTAAATTGCATGTGTTGCATTTGGGAGGGAAAGGTTGGGGGGGCTGGGGAGTGGAAGGAGAGGATTGCTCCTCGCCATTCATTCATTCATTCCTCTATTTGTTTTTCAGCGAGTCAAGCCCGAGACCTGTTATGCAAAATGCTGGTAATAGATGCTTCTAAACGGATCTCGGTGGACGAGGCTCTCCAGCACCCCTACATCAACGTGTGGTATGACCCGACTGAAGTGGAGGCGGTAAGCACTTGCCTCCCAGTGTTTGTGTTTGAAAGGGGTGGGGGGGCTCTCTCCGGTGTTAATTGACCCTTCTCTCTTGTGTTTGTGTCTGTCAGGGTATCCACAGGGCCTTAAATAGTCTGAAAAAGTCTTAAATTATCAAAATCTAAGGCTTGGTGTCTTAGGTGACAAACATTAGGTGACTAAAAACTACTATAAAGCTTTAATCTGACTTGCCATCTTGCCAATCTTGCCAGTGCAAAGACATTTTTCTAGGTGATCATGTTTACCGGCCTCAATGGTGAGGATGAAGGATGAAGGCTGGAGGACAGGAGGATTGGAGGATGAGGGGAGTTTTTGCTTTCCCGTCCTCTCCCCTCTGCCAGCCAGGCCTTGAGAAGAGTGAATGAATCAAAACTCAATTTGACTCGAGGGAGGAAGGAGAACTCAATCTGCTTTCTGCCGGTTTATTCCAGCGTCGCTATAAATCTGAATTTATTGGTTTGAGGTTTCCCCTGCAAAGCTTTATGCACACCGCAGCAGAAACATTCACTGACAGGTGTTGTGCGGTCGGTGTAGCGCAGCGCTTTTCAACCCAGCCCAACACTACAGCAGCAGATTTCAGATCAGCACAACAGCCAGAGAGGAGGAACTAATTCGTTGAATGAAAACCTGCATGAGTCACGATGGCAGATGATTACAACCGCTGGTGGACCGTCGGACATCGAACCTGTGGCCTTTTTGAAGACAGTCTATCAGCCGTGACACCAAACCCCCTAGCTAGTCCCGTCACCAGAAGGTCATAAGGTCATAAGGTCGATCCCCCTAACAGCCAGTGTGTCCATCAACACCCATGCTGAACTCTGATGAGAGCTCTGGGCTGTCTGAGCTAAATGCCTTCAAATGGAAATGGAAAATAAAATCCTGAGGAACAATGAGGTGAACGAGGTTGATCAGTGAGGTTGATCAGTGAGGTTGATCAGTGAGGTTGATCAGTGAGGTTGATCAGTGAGGTCAATCCAAGACGACTGCAGTATAAAAAGCCTGTTTCTGTTTTCCAGCCGCCGCCGCTGATCACAGACAAGCAGCTGGACGAGAGAGAGCACTCAGTGGAGGAGTGGAAAGGTAGGAGGGAAACTCTTCTTCTCTCTTCCCTTCACTTCTATTTTCTTCATTTCTCTCATCTTCTCCTTCTCTTCCTTATTCTCGCTTTTCTTCTATCCTCTTTTCTTCTCTTCTCCTTCCTTGTCTTTTCCTCTCTTCCCTTCATTTCTCTTCTCCTTTCTTGTTCTCGTCTTCTCTTTTTTTCCCCCCTCTTCTTCACTTCTTTTCTCCTTCCTTGTGCTTTCTTCACTTCTCTTCTCCCTTTTCTCATCCTCCCTTTTCTTCTCTCCTCTCCTCCCACAGATGTTATTGCTCTTTGACGAGCCGTCATAAGTGCTCAGCTTCATGCAGCATGTTGCGTAAGATCGGCGAGTCTTTGTGCTGCGCAGCCTGTAGGATATTTAATCTTCATCCTAGAGATGAAGTGCATGTTCTTCATAATCTGTCTGAATTCATGAATTCACAAATGTCTGATGCACAATCCTAACTTGACTCTCAAGCTTGAAAATAACTGGCACACATCTTGCCACAGGTCTTCCTCCTGGTGTCCCATGTCCACAGCCTGAAATGTCTCAATCAAAATTGCAAATGTGTGATGCAAGTCTAAACTTTAAATAAGATTTAACATTTCAAAGTAATAATCTTCAACATTTCCAGAGAAATAAATGTCCGTTTTGCTGTATCTGATCGCTACAACCCAACAACAACCAGGCCACGAAGCTTTTCCACCTGCTGGTGTGACACTGGTGTCAGGTAGGTCTTTCCTGGGAGAAACCCTCTGGAGACAGGAAGTGACAGAAGAAGAACTGGGTAGCTAGCGTGAGCAGCGATAGCCACCGTGGCTGAACAGACAAAGAAAAGAGCCCCAGCCATGTTTGGATTTGTCACCGTTTTCCGGCCAGTCTTCACACCGACACCAGAATCTCTTTTGAATCTTCGGCGTCTCGCTTAGTGGACGGGAATCTCGTCTTCGTTGCAGCCCCACGTTGTGATCCAGACTGATAAGACGGGTGGATCTTTACCTCCAAGTCTTGTCTAGTGCAGCTTCATCACCTGAAGGACGCTTGTCTCTCAGCCTGGGTGTTACAGTGTTGGAGCCTAATTGCCTCCCCATGTGTCGCAACCCAGCCGGCTTCTCTGTCACGACGACGGCATCAAACCTCCGTCTATCCAAACCTCTTCCTCTTCCTCGGCGTGGAGAGAGCGATGATGACAGCAGGGGATTCTCACCCCGACCTGCTGCCGTTTCCTTGTTCCACCCTGAAGAATATCTCATCCTTCTATCTGATAAAATACAATGCAGTCACAAAAAATGGGAAAATGACAAATTTGTGCAGGAGAGATAAAAGGAAGAAAACAAAACAGCTGGATAACAGAATCTAAATGGCATCAGAACACAAAATGACAAATCAGGTCAATAAAATAAATTTTTAAAACGACCCAGCACCCAGAAATCCTGTAACATGACGTCAGTGAACTGCACACAGCATGCTCATAGGCATCTGGGTGCATCGACTCGTGGATACTAAAGGATCCCAAAGGGAGGAGAGACGCAGAAGATCTAATGTGGGTGACCAACTGGACTACAGGGTCACACTTCCTGACTCGGGCTGATAAGACAGACTGTATCTTTACATACAAGTCTCCCCTAGTGTCGACTCGTAACTCGTCACTCTTTCTCTTTGTTTCCTTCCTCTTCTCCCGATTGAACCGAATGTGTGTTGTGTGTCTTGTTCATTTCAGAGTTGATATACAAAGAGGTGTTGGACTGGGAGGAAAGGACGAAGAACGGGGTGATCCGGGGTCAGCCCTGCCTCCTTAGGTTGGTGGAGTTGGGTGTGTGTGGTGTGTGTGTGTGTGGTGTGTGTGTGGTGTGTGAGCTTTTTCCTTTCAGCGATGGGAAACTGACCATGCCTGTACTAGACAGCCTGCAGTGTGTCTGTCCTGGTGCTGCACTATCAAAATTGCAACCCTGCAGAATTGCAATTTCCACATCACAACAGAGTAACGTCTAGTAGCGGGAAACCGGCTAGTTCACCTTTTACTGTTGTTTCATTTCAGTTGGTCTAGCAAGACGCTTCCTTCATGTTCTATTATGACGCCAGCCAGTTTGGACATCCGTCATGTGAAGTGAGGTTGTTGAGCAGGGACAGTGGGAAGCACCTTCATGCATTAACCTGCATTATGCTGCTAACAGCTGTTGTTTGACTGTTGGACAGTAGAGCCAAGCTAGCACACTGCAAAATAAAACTCTGTCTCTCAACTAACTGATGACCAGACCAACCGCTGCTGCTGCCGCCCCGGTGATGATGTCATCACTGGGTTAAATAACCTGGAGAAGCTCATACTGGTGAAACCTGGTGTCTGGTGTACTCCAGTATTAAACAAGTTACTGTGGTATAGACACATCTCACCCCCTTGGGTTTTGACGTCTGTTCAACCTCAGACTTGCACTGCATTATGGGTACATTTTGATGTCAACTAAAAACATGCCAGCGAGCAGCACTTACTATTTATTACTATTGGGGTCACTATTTGTTACCCCTGTATTAGAAGGACTGGCAACCCCAATGTCTCCCAATGTCTGCTGGGATTTCTGTAGTCGCTTAAAGGAATAAGCAGCTAAATTAATGAATGATTGATTGATTGATTGATTGATTGATTGATTGAATGAGGCGCTGCAGGTTCATTTGCTGACCACAGGGTTTCCTGTGTTTCTCATAGCACAGGTGCAGCAGTGAGCAGCAGCCCCCAGCAGCAGCACCAGCACCACCACCCGTCCACGTCCTCCTCCGCCTCAGTCAACGACGTCTCCTCCATGTCCACCGACCCCACCCTGACCGACACCGACAGCAGCCTGGAGACAGCCAGCGCTGCCGCCGCCGCCGCCAACGCCACCGCTGCTGCCAACGCCGCCATCGCCGCCGCCGCCACAACGGCTACCGGCCCCCAGGGCTGCTGCAGATGACTATCACCACCACCACTTCCTTGTTCGGGGCTAGGCCACGCCCCCTGGCTGGATCCAAGACCACAAGCCCGCCCCTGGCCCCGCCCCTGTCTTTGCCTCCTCTCACCTCCCCCTTCTGCTTGTCTTCGGTAGTGTAGCGTTTAGGCCAGTTTTCGCTGTTCGAGATTTATTTTGTTTTGTTTGTTTTTTGAAAAACGGATACTGGTATCTTTTTTTATTTTTTTTACTATTATATAGTCTTTTAGATTTTCTTTTGACTTTGAGTCCTGGCTGTAATTTATTGTGGCATTTCTTAATTTTTGGAAACCTAAGATGAGAACTTTTATGATTTCACTCTGTTCCGGTTTATATTAACCGACGGTGAGATTTTAAGAAATATCTGTAAAATGTTTTAATGTGATCTTTTTTTCACATGGTTTGTTTCACCTGTCAGCTACTGCTTTACAACTTGCCATATAAATGTAGATCGAGTTTGTACAGATTTTATTCTAGATGTACTTTTTTTCTTCAATACAAGTTTGCAGTGAGCCATTGAAACTTAATTGACAGATGTTTGGTCTTAGTGCTCCCCTGGTAATTCTTCCTCATCTATTGGATCTCATGCCAAGCGGATGTGGTTTGAAATGCATACGACATGTCCATCCGTTTGAATTGAGATCATCTAGATTTAATTGTATTTCTTGTGAGTCACTACTACTTCCTTCATTGGAAAGAAATATTCTAAAGAAAGCTTTATACCTTGCTCTTTTTTTCAATTCCTGTTTAGTCTTGAGGTTGATCTCAAAATCCTGTTAGATTTCTGTTTTCTGTTGATAAGAGAATCTGCCTGATTTTTGCCTGCATGTTTTTCTTTTTTATTGGTAAACTACGGGATTGAAATGGCACAGTTAGGCCCAGAGAGGTAATCTTGATGACTTCCTTCATTGATTTTTTTTAATTTTTTTAAAGTGCTTCAAGTACCTCTTCCTCTTGTCTGCAATGGGCTGTTTGACATTACGGAGTTGTACTGGTGGAGACCGGCTGCAGGAGAGCCTCCTCTGCTGGTGCTGGGGCTTGATTTGACAGTGAGGCATTGTTAACGGTCCAAGACTGGGGAATGTGTTTCGTTATGCTTTGAGATGAGAAATGTAAGAGTTGTGTGCGGTTGTTAAATCAGCCGAGGTGTAAGTAGATTGTGCTTCGGTCAAGTAGGGAGTCGTGGTATTGAGAACGCTTGTGAACGTGTTTAATATTTGGTGTCTTGGAGGGAACGGTGTGAAAATGCCGATTTCTGCTTCCTACTACGAGATCCTGCTATTAGTAATGTAACCGATGTGTGAACCTTACCTCCGTTTTCAGTGTGTCTAAACCTCTTAGGAAATTTGAGAGAGATTTTCTGAGAATTGGCCAAACCCTTCGAGTAGCAGACTTGCCTGCATTTGTGAATGAAATCAAATGACCCTGAAGCTTAGCATGTTGAAAACAGCAGCAGACCCCCCCCCCCCACTCTGAAGTCAAATGAATTCATCTTACTGTATGCAATAATAGTGCCCTTTTTGAGTGTTTTCAGTTTTGTTTTGAAAGGAAAAGTGCCTGTTGTTTGTCAAGCATTCATTCCTGAGTACGTGGGAAGAAGTGTTCATTCTGTGTGGAGGGTTTTTATGGTGTCCGGATAAAAACAACAGTAGTTTCCATGTCAAGTCAATCACGTATGAGGCGGTTGTAGTTATCGCAAATGTATTGTATATTTTTCTACTGTTTTTGATTTTTGACCCTAAGGTTGGAGACTGTAGTGTTTTGCAGGGTGTGACGGTGATGATGTGAACTTTGAGATGCTTCGGCGTGTGTTTGAGTCATTTCAAAAGAAAGGGCAGTTTTATCAAGGTCTTTCATCAAAGTAAAAAAAAAAAAAGTATTTCTTTGCAGTGACAGCAACCGAAATATAGGTTAATAACGGTTTTGTGGCTTTACTTTGCGTACTGATTAAATGTGAGGATTGTAGGAGAGAAGAATGGTCAGAATATCCCTCTTTTAAACTACTACTCAATAATATCAAACCAAACCATGTAGAATAAAATCCACGGCTGCGTTACTGTCAATATTGTGCAGTGGTATTGAGAGAAGTTGGTAGAAGTTTTAGTTATACAAACATTCCTCAGAGGCAGAAATAATCTTGGTTGACTTAAACCTCAGTGGGCGGAGCCAAAGAACCACCGTTTTTCTGGCTAAGTTAGACTGAAGTCAGGCAAGAGAGGAGCTAGCTAATATTATGAAGCTTAGTGCTCTGCTACTAACAATCTAGCCATACTAAGTTATCTAGGTTAGCTAGTTAGCCTAGCTGACCTTCCAAGTTCAAACTAGCCATACTAGCCTATAGCTATCTAGGTTAGCTAGGTAGCTAGCCTGCTAGCCTTCGAAGATCATGGATGTCATGGTCATGAATGAATGAAAAAATAATTCATTACCATTTATAGTTTTATTTATATTTTGACCAGGGTTTCTGGCTCCGCCCATTGAAATTTAACTCAACCAATCAGATTATGTCTGCCTCTGAGAAATAACAGGTAGTGGATCATTAAGGTGTTGTGGACACTGACGGTAACCGAAGCTGTGCTAGGATCGTCTAAACAAAATGTCATATAGTCCTGTCTTTGTCCAGAACCTTCCTTGGTCTCCGTTAGAGACTCGATAGCAAAGGTAGAAGGAAAGGTTTGCTTCTAGACCGTTCAGCTGCAGCACTAACTATAGTTCTGTCCTGTGCTTAGGCAACTTGTCTCGGTCTGCTAAACGTGAGGTTGATGTAGATGTGACCGTTGAGTCCCACTTTACTGCATGATTTGATCTGAACTGCTGCACTTCTGCTCCTTCGCTAAGAGGATTTATTTTAAATCAAGTTCAATTTTTTTCAGACAACAGAATTCACAAGGAATTCTGTTGTCTGGCAAGTAGTTGAGACCAACCAGAACAAAATCAGTGTAGGACAAGTGCATGAAGGTGGATGTCTACAGGTGCTACTGAGGCTAGGAGAGTTTCACTTATCGGCTCACCGTTGCTCTTTTGTTTAATTTCTCATATTTTCTCTAAAAATAAAACGATCAAATCAGTGCTAATTGGTCTAGCAAGACGATTGTGACGCTGCTTAGTTTTGACATGAAGCTAAATGTAAAATGGAGTGAAATTATCAATCAAAACATTGATAATTAAGAAGGCAAGTCGGCCTTCATACACCTATCATAAATTAGTACTGCAAAATGTACTTAGCTAACTACAAGTAGATTCTGACGGCTAAAAACAGCCTAGTTTAGCTCTTTTTAGCCGTTAGCCTTTTTATCCTTTTTTCTTTTTTTCCAAAGAATTTCTCTAAGAGTAAAAGTGCAGAAATAGTTCAGCAAGCATGCAGTAATACGTGGGACTTACAACGGCTACACCTGTCAAAAGAAGGGAAAGTTAAGGAGAAATACAGTGATTTGTATCCGTTTGTCATAATTGCTAAAAAATACAACAAACAAAAAAAATCAAATCAGAAAAAACAAAACATTTTGCTTAAGTGTTTGCTTAAGTGCTCTTAATTTTCTTTGGCCAACATTTTAGGTCTTTAATTGGACTTCTATGGTTTCTGTTGTTTTTTCTGTTTAGGTTGTTGTTGCTTTTTTTTATTATTACTGCATCTCGAAACAATGTAATTCTGATTTAAGTCGGCTTTGATGAACTACCTCACGCTGAATTTCTGCCAGTTCTTGCATAAACTTAGTCGCCCGCAGAATTAGCTATCGAAGACGTGTGAATAACAGATTCCATTATTTATTTATTTGAAAGTGTACTATTTGTCAATTTCAGCAGACTTCTAGTTTTGTACATTATGTATACTTCACCTAGAAGTAAGAGAATTGTTATATGTATTTTTGTTCTTTTATTTTGTTTCGTTTTTCTTTTTTTTTACAGTTCATGTGCAATACCTTCGGCAAACTGTGCTAGTAGTAAGTGATGGGCCTAGCCTTTGTTAGCTGTCTCCTGAAGGTAGAGAAAATGTTTGGTACTGTCAATCCATGTTTTCCTTTTTTATGAATAAGATCAATTTTTATTTCTGTGACTTGTTTATAGTCATAATGTTACGTAATCAGTCTTACCCACCAATCGAATCTCTTGGCCAGAGACTGATACAGAGACAGGGGGAGGTCTTTGAGTCACGGTGACCAGCAGATTCTGATCTGGGACGCGGTAAAGGCCAAATAATGTTAATAAACACAAAAAAAAAAGTAAATACCTAAAAGAAACAAACTCGTTATATGTATGGTGCTGGTTTGTAATGTTTGCTAGTGAATCCAGCCATGCAAGTAGTTTTAAGAATTCCTGGTTCTGCGCGTCCCAAAAACCGCAACCAACGAAGAAGTGCACTACTAGAATACATGCACTGGGATCTGATGATGCCAACTCTTAAAAAAAAAAAAACAAGACAAACATGTACTGCAAATAAAAGAAATACACTTTGGTTCACGCTTGTGTCTTTTTCTCTTACTGAGTAGTGAAATGTTGCCAAACACTCGTAGTTACAATACTTGAAACAGCATTTTGACAGCGTCTTCTTTAATTTGAAGTATTTCCTGTTGAAACAGGATGTTGGGGTGGGATAAAATGTGAGGAGGAATTGTTCAAAAGTGCCCGATGGTGTAAACCAATGGGAAATCTGTTTAGGAGAGAAAAGCAGTTTTAAGGGCGGGATTGTTCAAAAATCAGTGATATTATTGGTTGGATTTTTTATGTACACCTACTGTTACATTTTTCTTACATTTTTAGCATTTATAGTTTAATAGGTGTATTTTATGACATGGAACATTTGCTAAAAAGGTGAAAAACTAATTTTTCATTTCATTGACACGTACATTGAAGTTGCACAGGGGAATTGTTGCACTCTGGTGACCCCAAGTGGCAGCAGGAGATAACAAGTTGAAGGACTTCATTACCCAGAAAACATGTAACTATTCCTCAAGCTAAATATATTTTTCTTGGTGTGTGGAGGTGAAGAGGCTCAGCCGTCGTCGGAGAGTCCAGCTGCTGTTTCGGAGACAGTTTGGATTTCACTCACTTCCTTCGTAGAGACGTTTCCCACCAGTGAGCATGCCGACCTGAAAGTAATCTAGAGAGAATCTACGACGTCTCAACCGATGATCTCGTCACCTTTATTCCCATAGATGTCCATTCATTACAATAGTGTAGATCCATAATAAATAAGCACCATAGATGTTCAGCAGAGACATAGGAAACATTTAGCCTTGGATATGTGACACAGCTGAGCGGAAAATAAACGTCTTGGCTGGAATCTGCTAAAGACTTGGACTGTCTGAAATGTAAATTCAATCAAAAAGCTTTTAAAGGACAGTTCCCCTCAAAAGCATTACCTTGTAAACATTTAGAGGGCAATCCAATTACTGTTTGCGCTATGCTTCCGTATGAAATGTAAAAAAGAAAAATACAGTCACATTTTCTTGTCTAACAAAGCATATTTTCTCGTAGGGACTCAAAAGTATCTCTGGATATTCTTTTGTTTGGTGATGAGATGCTGAAAAAGGACAATTTCAACAATTTAACCACATGCAATGCTCACAATACATTTATCTGCAAGAGTGTTCATCTTGGACACGTACGTAATTTCAGTGTTAATTGAGATCCATCAATGGCCGAGGTCCGTAAAGCACGTCAGCTACCTGGTCACATCCCACGGTGCAACACGCATCCAGCATTACCCAGCATTCAAGACAGCCGAGTCAGAAATGTTGCATGGTGGGAATGATGTCAGTAATTATAAGGCTGATTTGCTTTAGGAATTATCGTCCAAAACGTCTTTTTCCCAGTTATCTAGTTAAATTTGTGTAGGGCTGGTTCCATCAACAACACAGTACATTCACTACAAGGATACATTCTTAATTCAAAACTTCCATTCAATTCACGATTCACTTTCACAAGAATTGGCACCTGCTAGGGAGATCAAGTTCCTCATCTTCAGCAGTTTGTTGCAATAATAAAATAAAAACACATGAATGCAGCCACTGTGTGTACTATGGGTGGATATATGCACTAAACCTCTGGACAAGCAAGCAACAACTACACTTTTCCTACTTCCCTGAAGGCACAACCAGGAAATTCCATTGTTTCTTTGAGGGCAGTGTTCAGCTTCATGTGCCAAAATCAACATGGCTTCCAGGCGGGGCCACTCTGCTCTTCAGTTGGCCAGCGGCAGAGCCAGTCCAGCTTTGGTATTTACTGAGTGCTGTAAATGGCCTTCACCTACTCACATGTCCTGTATATTCGGCAGCATACGCTAAATTGAAAATGCTTCATAACGGTTGATACTGTCTCTGTTATATTATCTGTACATTAAAGGTATATTGACATCTGGATCAGAGTAAACCCGAAGACTGAGGCTTTGCCGTCAAACGGATGTGGAATACCATCTAGCTGGTGGCTAGACAGGCACTAGAAGGGCCTGAGAACACAGACAGGAATACAGATGCAGCTGTTGTAGGAATCCCACGTTGTACCGCAACCTTGCTGGATTAATGCTGCACCAAGCGCTGCTCTGCCTTTCAGCTGTTGGAAGTTACAAGGAATGGTCTGGTGACAAGTTGAAACACTTCACATAACATTCAAACAAGAATCATCTGCAGCACTAATGCAGGACAGATGCAGGATAAATGCATGAGGGGAATGTCTACAGCAGCTACCCCCGTACAGCTGTACGTACATATCAATAAATATCGGTCAGCTGTCTGCAGTCAACAACAACGAGTCTTTCTCTGAGTCTTCCCCTTACAGTTTCTGCACAAAAATCCATTCACTGAGCGTAAAGTAGTGGTTTGACAGGTCGGCGCTTCAGAGAGTATCAGCGTTTCTTCATGTTGCACCGATTGCATACAGGCACCTGACGTCTTGAAACACCGGCTCTGCAAGACTTCCCGGGAAATCGTCTCCTTCTGCCACCGTTCCATTTCAAGCATGCTTGGAGTATCACTGCACTTCAAGGACAGTCAGAATCACTCGGCGCCCAGGGGACATTTTTCTGACAAGTACCAGGCAGTCAGTCAGTCCCACTTTGACATATATTTACATCCTCGGGGACTTCCTGTGTCATCTCCATATCTTAAATCCTGTGAACTTGCCCTGAATTTACACACATTTTTTTTTGGAATCAGGAACGCCCTGATTCATAGAGAAGACGAAAGCCCTTTGAAGACCGCCCCCCCGCCCACTGAAATATAAACCCTGACATCAGCCACAGACAGATGAGTGGCCATGCCATCTCAGATGTCGCTAGTCCTCGCCCCCAAGGCCAGATCTCCCAGCGTGGAAAAGAAATCCTCCATCTCCTTCTCCAGCAGCCGGTTGCGGTTCTCTGCGTCTTGCCGTGCCCGCTCAGAGTTTCGTAGTTTGATCTCCAGCATGCGCTGCTTCTTCCTCTCCTGCTCCATCTCTTGTTCCAGACGCTCCATGTGGGCACACAGAGCGGCACTGGACTCCTCCAACCTGAGGGGGGCAGCAAAACACAGATGGACAAACAAAAACGGTCATTGACAAACATCTTTTTTTATTTTGCTGATTGCTTGTTTGTTTTGTTTGTCTTATTTTTTGTCCAGACTGTCTTCCTGTCTCACCATGTTATCTTGAATCTTGTTGACTTTGGAGTCTTATTTTCAGCGCACAGCAAGTGAATAATTGAAATCTAATCTAAAATAAAATAAAATAAAATAAAATAAATTATCCTAAACAGAAGCAAGTGAGTGAGAAAGCTGGACTCACTAAAAATGGTGATGAACTGAGGTAAGGGAGTATCGCTCACTGCCACTTGGGGCCGCCAAGCCAAAGTGCAAAGTTGCAATGATTATATTGTAGTAACTGAAGTAAAAATTCATCTTCTGTTTGAAAAGACAATTATTATAAAGACTAACTTTGCCTGTATAGTAATAATCCCTCTACATGCAGTAAGGAGTATCCACAGCTGAACTTGTATACAGGCTTACTTCTTGATCCTGGCCTCGTAGGTGGTCTTCTGCTTCCTCAGTTCGTCTTTCAGCCCTTCCACCAGACTGACCAGAGTCATCGCCCCCCCTCCGTCTCCGTCCTCTGACATGATGATGGTCGGCACCCCCGCCGCTATGGCCACGTTCCCGTTCTCGCTGCAGGCTGCGCTGCTGCCACACAGCTCCATGGCCTCGCAGCCGTCCTCCTGCTCAGGGCTTTTGTCCGTCGCCATCCCTCCATCCCGTCCTCTCTCAATCTCCGTCTGGCCCTCCATCCACTCCCCCTTTTCTCCACCTGTACCTGCACAGTTCTGGTTCGCCGGAGGCTCGCTGCCTCCTGAGTCGGGGACGGAGATCTCACAAGAGGAGGTGGACCAAGGCGTGCTGGCGACACTGGGCACGCTCCCCATGCTAGAGGAGGAGGTGACGTTGTCGTAGGTGGACAGTCTCTGGGAGGAGCCAGTGGAGTCGCGGTCGCGGGTGGAGCGCTCCCCTGAGGAGGTGCGCCGGTGGCCCCTCAGCGACGACAAACCATTCATCAGCCAGTTTCCTCCACCTCCGCCACCAGAAGACACGCTGGCCATATCTGCTGTGGAGCTGCCGCCGCCTTGCTTGGGTTGCGGCTGGGAGCGCGGCGCCGAGGAACTTTTGAATGTGTATTTCCAGGAAGGCATGGTCTTGGCTTGCTTGCTCGGGCTGACCACCGTCTCCCCCTTCCCTGATGAATGCCCTAGTTTTGGTGCAGGGTTTGGGGTCTGGGTGGGTGTGACGGCTGCACACAGTTTAGCATCGAGGGACGAGGCGCTGCTGTGCAGCTCTTGGTCAGTGTTGGAGACCGGGCAGCTCTGAAGGTCCTCCTCAGAGATCCAGGCTCCCAGGCTGCGATGCTGGAGCTGCTGCCCCTGGACAGGGAGCTCTGGCTGGGGGAGCCCCTCCTGGTCCCTCCCTGAGTACAAGCGGTTGTGTTCTCTGATGAGGATCGTCATCAGGTGCTGGACCAGAGAGGTGCCCTAGTGACGAGGGGATCAGAGAGGATATCATTAATACACAGTGTTCATGCTTTTATCCAGGTGGTTTTCAACAAATCTATTGCTTTGTTTAGTCAATATAAGACGCGCCCCCTCTTGTCAATGGAAAATCACGCTAGCCACCTAGCTGCTAGTAGACCAGTGGGCGGTCGGGGTTGACTTCCTCTTGGGTGAATAGTAGAAGCAAATAAGTTTCTAATAAAACAAAATTCTACTGTCAACCAACCAGATTGTTCACTGTAACTTCTGACAGCTGGAAACCTTTTTCCTCTTAGTTATGGAGCAAAGGTGCAGCATGAATTCACCAAGTATTCAGTAAAAAGTGCTTCATCGTCAGTGAGGATGAGGATGAGGAAGAGGTATAACCTCATGCTGCTTAAAGTAACATCCTGTTACCCGGTACCGTGTACAGTGTGGGCTAATCTACAGCAACTATGACCATGAATTAAATAAATGAACATGGCTCATACCCTCCATGAGAGCTACTGGGTCCTCCATCTTGGGTCGGAGGATGTTTGGTCCAAATACGGTGGCGAGGTTCTGGACACTCATCTTGTTCTCAATACAGTGAGACTGGACCTCATCAAGGAACCTGAGGGGAGAAAATACATCAGAGGACTGGAATAAAAACAGTTCAAACTAGAATAGAAACAGTTAAAAACAGTTACAAAAAACTAGAATAAAAACAGTTACAAACTACAATAAAAACATAGTTGCGATGCAACAATTCAGGAATCTGATCAAGAACCTGACTAACGTTAATTGAACGTTTTTATTGAGGGTTGTAACTCAGTAGATTGTGTCTTTTCATGTTTTTCTCTGTGTACTCATGCGCCTTGTATCCCTCAATGTGTTTTCTGAGTATTAAATGAAGTTTAAATGAAATTAAATATCAAATATGAAAATAATAATAACGTTGGACTTACTTGCATATGTACTTGAGGAGATTGTAATTCGGTAGAGGTAGAGTGCTCACTTGGTTTCCAAGCTCCTGGACCCCCTGGCAAAGACAGATTACACCCTCGTTAACACTAACACACACACACACACACACACACACACACACACACACAGTATAGTTTATACATATACCTCCTCCTCATCTTTGGCCAACAGTTGTGCACAGTTTAGGAAGTCCTCATATTTGGAGAAGGGAATGACGGGTTCAGGAAGCTCTCGCAGGTACAGCTTTAGCAAGGACGCCACCGTGTGGACGTCTGTGTTACTGCAGGAGAGAACAGGGTTTAAATGACAGACATGCTCTTATGGAAAGCAAAGGTCATGAGGTCCTGATAAAAGACAGAATAAAATATATGAGCCTAGAATGAAGTGCTAGGAGAAGAAATAAGAGCTGAGGAGAGAGATAGAAGGGTCTCATGTGTTCTCCACCCTCCTCTAAATACTCCATGTGGTCTACCTGTCAAACAGAGGCTTGTCGCCACAGTCGAAGGCCTCCTGCAGCTCTTTGACCAGGTTAGCCTGTCCTGGCATCCTGAAGAGGCCCTCCTCGTCCAAACCCCTGTCCCTGATGAAGTCCACACACTGCTCCACCAGCAGGGGGGCCAGCCGAGGACCGAACTTCTTCTCATACTGCACCGTGTCCTCTAAGCGCTGGCCAAAGATCCCTGGGGGCAGATGGAGGAAGCTGTGAGGAAATGTCTGTTCATTTGTCGCTTCGCAGGTTCGTTCTATGTAGGTAGACATGACTGGTACAGAATTACGTCTCTACTGTGGGAGGAGAAACAACCATTAACAATATATATTCTCTTACATTGTTAATGTCTTGGGAATTAAATAATAATAAAATCTAGTCCTCATTTTGTCTGCCTGGAACCCCCCCACGGACCCCTGGTGGTCCCCAAACCTTTTAGGAGTACTACATGTGGGCTACTGCAGAGGTAATCAATGTGTAGAAAATGAGTAAGGGATTAAAACGACTCCCTTCCCTTCATAAATAAGATTCTAAAAAATGGAGTTTGGATAATTAATCCTACAGGGAGACGAGAAATTAAGTGTATCCATATGACGGCACCGCGCGGGAGTTAATTAGTTAACTAATTAATTAGTTAATTACTTCTACCTGTTGATTGGCTGCAACAGTCGCAGCTGGCGGACAGCTCGCAGTAGTCATAGTAGGTCACCGAGCACGAGCTGCACAGCAGCAGGGCGCGTTTCTCGTACATCCCAAAACCACATTTCCCCAAATGAATCCATTCCGGTTCGGGCATTTGAAACGCAGAAGCTCCCGTCAGTGAATTAATCTCACATTTACCGATTTTAGGACACGGAAACCAGCAGCGGAGACGCTTCAGACGCTGAGGACGTGGTGGTGTTGAAGCGGTGCGCCAGGCCAGCTGACGGCGCACGGAAATGTAAATAGCAGACGCCGGTCACCGGGTTGTGACCGCAGCCCTGCTGTTAACGACGGGTCTATACGTTGGCGACAGATATATTCTGGACCGAGACGTGGAAAGCGGCGACTGCAGCCCTTGTGAATCCGAGACGCGGATGAAAATAAAGCCCGAGGAGAGGCGTCTTGTTCTGGAGCCAGCAGGAGGTTACCGTTACCGATCACGACTTAGTGCTTAGAATGAACGGGACTGAATTAAAAGCTGTAACCAGAGGCGTAGCTAGGAGTGATGGGGGTGACTCTCCTCTCCTCCCCACACCACCTTGACTTCAGCTATGACAAACATGGATCCATCCACAACTCAAACACCCTAACTGACTTCACCAGTAGCCCCCTGTCTGTTTTAGTCTACAGCAACTTGCCAAATGTTATTCCTTGTTCCAGTTTCCAGGGTTCCCACGGTCATGGAAAAGCTGGAAAAGTCATGGAATTAAAAAAAAAAAGTGTTTTCCAGGCCTGGAGAAGTTATGGAAAATGGAACATGTACATTTTCTAACCAGTGAAACGTTGAATGTTTCTTGGCTGCTTGTTGATCCACTTCAGATCAGAAATGTCCTGATAGTTTCGGTCCTAAGAGATAGTTGGAGCAGAAATCAGACCTGGACATTCACACCACATGTTCAACGGAGACCAGAGACTGATGGATCCTGGTCCTGGAGATGCTGCTGGAGATGTAGATTTCAACCAAACCCAAAAGGGTTTGTAGATGTATCCCATGTAGATATATCTGTAATTTAATTGTACATGATCATAAACTTTCTCAGTTGTTTTTTTAATAGATTTATATTGTTTGCGCCACCTCTGACCAACCAGGCCTGGACCTGCAGACCGAAGGGGACCAGTGATGTCATGCTGTGCACTGTATAAGTGGTGTGTTATGCTACGTCCACCCCCTTGGTAACATGACACCATAGCGCCTCATATCCCAGTTCACACCCGGCCTGGTTATATATCTGGACTCCTGTCAAGTATGCTGGTTAGACACCAGGACCAGAGGTGAGAATTAACCACAGCCAGACGGCGCAGGCTAAAAAAAAAAGAAGGTTCTGCTTGACCGGGTCAAAGTTCATCTGCAGAAAAGCAGCACCAACAATCGCCGTGATATTGTTGTGGCGTCAGACAGTAGTGTCATTGTCTCTAAAGTCTCAGTCATACTTCTTTCAAAATCTCTCTTTTCTCAGGCCGAAACACGACAGAGTTAAATGGAGTTGCTTGTTCCATTGAACTAACCATGAAATAAAGGCTTTGGAAATGTTTGGCTTGAAGATTGCCTTGGACCCCCCAAGAACAACGGTGTCACGTGGATATAATAGATCGTTTTTCTGGACTCCTGTCAGGTACGGTAGTCAGGGTGAGAATACACCGCAGACAGGAAGACCAGGTCGAAGTTCACGATCCACCAGTTTAAACTGCGGACCAGATGGAGGACCGTCCAATTTCAGCAGCAGTATCTTGTTTCAAGCACAGTTACTAGATACCAGATCCCTGGAGCCTGCAAGGCTGAGAGGACGTCTGCCAAGAGGAAATGAATACTTCCTGGGTTACGTTGGTCCCTGGAAAGAGTTGCCTCGGTCCAAGTCGAGGTCTAAACCTGCTCTGGACCTGGCACTGGTCTTAGATGTTCTGCATTAGTATTTTACATTACATTTACTTCATAGTAAATTTTGATATTGAGAAACTCTTCATTATTTTTAAAAGCATCTTCGCTTTAAGGTCATTTTGAGCCTTCATAATTCGGCTTTACCTCCTCCGAACGGTGCCCAGATGACCCGCCGTATGGCCTTGACCCAGTCGTCCATGTCTGTCTGGGAGTTTGCCATGAGCAGGAAGGCCTCATGGCTGATCGCCGCCCGGTCCTTCTCTCCTGATCCACCTGCAGGGAGGAAAAGGTGGTCAAAAATGAGCGAGGGAGGCCGGTGGAAAGAGTCGAGGGTTGAGAGGAGTGATTCGTAAATTAAAAGGTGATGAAACCATCCGGAGTCATCTCTCTTGGTTGATGGTTTGATGGATTAATGAAGTGAATGAAAGGGAGGCACAACGAGCTCCTCAACCCTCAAAGTGAGCTCTGTTTCCCCCCCACTGTTGCAGACATGAACACACCAAATTGTGAACTTGGCCACCCTGACCTTTTCCTCTTTAAAGGTGGTAGTGGTGATATTTATTGTTCAATAGAAATATCGTTTTTTACATTCCTGAAATCATTTCTCACAGCACAGTTTCCACCAGGTTGAGAACCACTGTGCTATATGGCGTTGTTGCCACTAGATGGGGTGGTTGTTCTGTTGAAGATCCTCTATAGTCACGTTTCAGGTATTTACAGTGGTGGACACTCCTGCAGTAAAAGCTTGGACTTGCAGCACTTTTAGGTTTTAGGCATTTAGCGATCACTCTTCCAGCGAGTGCCAAGCCCAAATTCTCTCTGGACTTATTCTACCTCACCAACACCAACGTCCTGACACATGAGGGTCAAGAAATAAAAGGTCTTCAGGTAGAAAGACGAGATAAGGGGCAAATTATTCCTGTGACCTTGAATGATCACGTAGCAAGCTGCAAGGTGGAATACGGTGCAAGAAGATGATCTTTTTTATGATTGTTTTTTTTGTTTTGTTTATGACCCCCATCTGTTGTTTTGGCCGACCGACACAACCTGTAAGTCAAACCGTCATTTAGACGATATGGAGAAGCCCCACTCTGAGCTCGTAGCTGCCAAGTGTTTGCCGGTGTTGCTCAGACTCATCCAGCTGTGAGAAGGGAATCCAAATAGAAACAGTGGAGCCATAAAGTGAAGTGCCATTGTCACCCAGCTCTGCAAACTCACACCGCGATGATGAACCACACACACACACACACACACACACACACACTGAGCTCAAATGTCTTCTTAAATGCGGTCCACAGTCTTGACATGGTGAGCTGGGCATTTACCATCACTGTGACTAACACCAAAATGGAGTTTCTGCTATTGTAGATATGAGGAACTGTAACGCAGCTCTTGCACACTTCAGGATCAATTGCAAACATTCAGCCAGGAAACCATAAAAGGCAGAAAACATGAGCCGTAAACCACAACCCAGTATGGCATGGTGTTGTTTTGCCGTGGCTCAGACAGAGTTTTGTGTCTGTCAAACATACTTTTTGCTAAATCCAACTTTTAAAAAAAATTTACACAAAGGTGGAAATAAGTTAAATGTACTGTTGTTGCTGTAAGTGAGAAGCTTTTTGTGTACTCTTTTTGGAGTTAGTAATTTGACTTCTACTTAAGTTTCTGCAAAGTAACAGTACTAATACTATATTTTAGTACTCTTTCCACCACTGGATGTACATAATAGACTGACTGACAGAGACCACCTCGACACAGAAGCCAGGAAAACACATTTCTGGAACACATCTTCCTTCCTGTTTCTCTCATCGTCTATTCTGGATATTTAGTAGTGCAGATATTCTGTGTATAAATAGTGGAAACTAAATGAATCCTTCAATTTGCTGATAAACGAAGAGCGGAGACTCAGACATGAAGGAGCCTGGCCACATCCAATACTTCCTCTTCAGCACATCACGCCCTGATAAGACACACACACACACACACACACACACACACACAAAATCAATCACTGCCAAGCCAATAGACACCAAAATAATCAAAACGCCTGGACTGAATGGCGGAAGAGTACAAAGAGTCAATTAAGATAACACTGTGGGGTTCAGGAAGACACTTTAAAGTCTCCAGAGCTTATAGACCATAATAATCAGATTTTTCCTCCTGCTGAGCCCCGAGGAGACAGCAGGAGGGTGACATTTGAGCCTGGGAGGGATTTGTTTTTGTGTGGTAAAATACAGTTGTGTGTGTGTGTGTGTGTGTGTGTGTGTGTGTGTGTGTTGAAGATGCTTTTTGTTGATGGATGGATGGATGCATGGAGGGAGGAGGGGATAGTTTTTACTGTGCAGAATAAGAGGATCCTCATTGCCGGTGAACTTATTAAACGGTCAGGAGACCGAGACTCCTGTGGTCGATATCGAGGCGAACCCCTGGCGGCCATATTGGACGTCCTCAGCTTTGGGCAACAATAGCTGTTGATTGCGTTTCTAAAAGTACAAGTTGGCCACCGAAACACAATTCAATACACCTGAGTATTTTGAGTTTTTGAGTGATAATTCTAGCTGATTTTGCCCTTAGATCAGTGGTTCTCAATCCTGGTCCTGGAGTACCACTGGCACCCTGCTGGTTTACAGCTGGGAGGCCAGGTGAATGCACTTTACTACCTGGTAGGGTAGAAAACCAGCAGGCCGGTGGAGGCTACTCCAGGACCAGGACTGAGAACCACTGGTTTAGATCATGTAGCTTGTTAGCTAGCTAACTATAGTATCTGGTCAGCTAACCATCACTGTCTTGTTGTTAGCAGACCTGATTAGCACGCTAGTTAACATATCTAGTAGAAGCTAGCGTTAGCAGTGGCAGCGTTAACAGTATGCACATGCATAAAGCCTAGAGCTACTTTCTAGGCATTTAGCTGAGCGTGCATGTGGGGGGTTGGCGGCTTGCTCCAGTAGCATTTGGACAAGACACATGGCTGTTGCAGGGATTGAACCTGTGACCTTTCAGTTACAGGACAGTCTAACCGCTACGCCTCACCTGCCTGTCCTAGCAAGTAGCCCTGCACTGGATTCAACCTGTTTCTGCTCTGTGTGACATCATGGAACAACAAGTCCTGTTGGACTGTTTGACCTGCTGGGCACCTCGTCCCCCAGGATACTGATGATTGGTTCTGTGGATTGGTTGGGGATTAACTTCATATGACCTCTGGGGGGAGGGAGGGAGAGAGAGAGAGAGAGAGAGAGAGAGAGAGAGGGAGAGAAGAGAGAGAGGGAGACAGAGGGAGGGGAGGGAGAGGGAGAGAGAGAGAGACAGAGAGAGAAGGAGAGAGGGAGGGAGGGAGAGAAAGAGAGAGAGAGGGAGACAGAGGGAGGGAGAGAGGGGAGAGAGAGAGAGAGACAGAGGAGAGGGAGGAGAGAGGGAGGGAGGGAGAAAAGAGAGAGAGAGGGAGACAGAGGGAGAGAGAGGAGAGAGAGAGAGAGACAGAGGGAGGGGAGGGAGAGAGAGAGAGAGAGAGGGAGGGAGGGAGAGAGAGAGAGAGAGAGGGAGACAGAGGGAGGGAGAGAGAGGGAGAGAGAGAGAGACAGAGGGAGGGGAGGGAGAGAGAGACAGAGGGAGGGGAGGGAGAGGGAGGGAGGCGTTAAGGGATTCTGTAGGACAGTAAAATATGGACCCGGTCAGACCGACTGGCCTCGGCTCTGCAAGACAACCGTCCACAACATGTGAGCCACTTCAACAAGCCTCGGGACCTGAGCTCGTGTTTCTGGACCAGCATGCATTGCTGTGGACAAGCTTGCAGCACAATATTCCTACTGTAAGTCGCCACACAGGGAACAACTGTAAGACTGTGTCATGGCTGCATATCATCCACTGGCCAGTGGTTTTTGTTTTTCACACATACTGAATGCTTCCCAGAATAGTGTTCATGTGCTCAGCCTCAACACAGGAAGACTTTTATATATTCATTTAAAAAAAATCTGTCATCTGTCATCAGTTTCTCGCTACGTTTTGTTATAGTAGATTACTTTAAAAAAAATGCTGCAGCGCATTTTGGGGCAAAACTGCACATACACTGATTTTACTGTGTAGACCTTTTAGATGTGTACAGGATCTGAGACATTGAACAACTCACTATCATAGACCCACAGACAGAAAGTCAGTAGCGTCATACAGGTCAAAGCAGTAACTCATCGGTGCAAACACACAAAGTTCTTGTTCAGGCACAACCTGCATCATGTCATCACTTCAACTGCTGGGAAACTGAGTCACTGGTTTCTTCCCCACCAGGAACCTTCCTGTATTTCACGCTGAGAGCTCCAGTCAAACGTCGAGGCAAATCTACAACACCCGCTTGCATTTACCTTGGAGGTCTTCCTTCTTCCGCCGGTCCGGCTTGCAGCAGGCCAGCCCCATGTCCGAGAGAGGCCGGGGCCTAGAGCTGGATCATGAACCGGGTCCGTTGGGAAGCAGGTCAGCAGGCAGGTAGCACCGATGGACAGAACCTGCCAGTGAGGCATGCTTGGCGCCAGCGGGAACAAAACCCGTCAGACAAGTCACTCATTTATTCTGTCCATTCACTGTGTTCTCTCTCTCTCATTCACCAGCATGGGCAGCAGGTCCTTTCCCTCAGCTCCCCTGGGGAGAAGAAAATCCCTGAGGAGGAGTGTAACAGGGCTCGCTCTCTCTCTCTCTCTCTCTCTCCCCCTCTCTCTCTCTCTCTCTCTCTCTCTCTCTCTCTCTCTCTCTCTCCCTCTCTCTCTCTCCAGTAACTGGGCTGTCTTCCCATCTTTGTCAAACAGACTTGTATACACACTCAGAGGAAAACCAGAGACAATGCTGATCAATGAGTGAGATTCAGACCAACCAGACTTTGGATTCTTCCTCCAGTCAGACCGGTTCTGGTCTTATATTGAACTGTATTAAAGTAAAAATGCTTTCACATTTTCATATGAATACATTTCCGTTGTGCTTCCCTCTGTCTGATCACTACAACTCAACAGTGATTCAACCAGGTCATGAAGCTTTTCCATCTGCTTTTCCTGGGAGAAACCCTCTGGAGACAGGAAGTGATGCGTTTTACGTTTAAATAGAAGAACTGGGTAGTTAGCATGAGCAGCGATAGCCACCGTGGCTGAACAGACAAAGAAAAGAGCGCCACCTACAGGAACTCAAACTCCATCAACAGAAAATCCAAGGAGGAAGACGTCACAGTGCTGGACACACTGTTTGATTGACAGGTGATCTCTGGGAAGAGCAGTGAGGGACACCACAGTGAGGAACACTACAGTGAGGAACACCACAGTGAAGAACACCACAGTGAAGAACACCACAGTGAGGAACACCACAGTGAAGAACACCACAGTGAAGAACACCACAGTGAAGGACACCACAGTGAGGGACACCACAGTGAGGAACACCACAGTGAGGGACACTACAGTGAGGAACACCACAGTGAGGGACACCACAGTGAGGAACACCACAGTGAAGAACACCACAGTGAGGGACACTACAGTGAGGAACACCACAGTGAGGGACACCACAGTGAGGAACACCACAGTGAAGAACACCACAGTGAGGAACACTACAGTGAAGAACACCACAGTGAGGGACACCACAGTGAAGAACACCACAGTGAGGAACACCACAGTGAGGAACACCACAGTGAGGGACACCACAGTGAGGGACACCACAGTGAGGAACACCACAGTGAAGGACACCACAGTGAGGGACACCACAGTGAGGAACACCACAGTGAGGCTGAGAGACAAAGATGGAGACTAAATAAAGAAAGAAGAATCTCACGTTTTGCTGCGTACAGTTACAACTCTGTTCTTCATAAGTCTGATACTGCATCGTCAAAATATAGCATTGTTTTCATACAGGAGAAATCCATCGGAGGAGAGGAGAGAGACCAATTTCTCCACCGACAGTAGATAGACCAGAATGCAATGCAGTAGCCGAGATGGCTGGGGCAGTCGAAAGGCATTCTGGGAAATGTAGGAAATCACTAACTGAAGTAGAAGTGGACGAGGCAGGTAAGTGGATACACAACTTGATCACAAAGTAACTCCTGGATGTCTAACGGTGTCAGAGTATCCGAGGGGAGGTTTCACTGAAGCTCCACTTGGCTGTCTGGACGCCGTGAATCAAGATGTTGTGTTGTGAGTGACTGATGTTTAATGCAGAGTAAGAGGAGAGTCCTCACGGCTCCGACAGGCAGAGCACAGGGCTCCGGCCACTAGGGCCCCCTGCTGGCCCGCCGGCTTCACTGCATGGTCAACATGTTGGAGAGAGCAAAGGGTAAAGGGTCGGAGTGTAACCTTGGGTTTTAGTGATGCTGGCTGCAGGGCAGAAAATGAGTGTGTGTGTGTGTGTGTGTGTGTGTGTGTGTGTGTGTTTTAAGGATGGGGGTGTAAGTGTGTGGGCTGCCTAAACAACTCCTCCACAATAATGAATTGGCTGAAGTGGTCATGTTTGCATAGGCGTGGGTGTACGTGTGTGTGTGTGTGTGTGTGTGTGTGTGTGTTTGTGTGTGTGTGTGTGTGTGTGTTTGCGCACATACACACACAGCAGTGCCCTCCCCTTGCTGTTGTTTCCCAGATGGCTTCATGGCTTCCCAGCGCTACAGAGGAGTCAGCCCTCCAATACAAAGAACATTAAAAACTCACTGATCGTTTCCTCGTTTCCTTCAGTCTGGATCTGCTGCAACTCGCTCACATGATGTTGAATCGGCTTCGTTTGGGTTCCTTTTCTGGAGTATTATTTCAGATATTTACAGCTGTTTATGCACGGTGTAAATATGTAATAATGTATTTAAACACACAGCCAGAAGCATCAACGTCTCTTGACATGCTTCTGCAGGAGGAAACGTTTCCCCTGTTTTCAGGAGTCAGAAGTTAGGAGGTTTTACTAATTTGGTTCAATAATCAATAATAAAGTGTCTGCAGTTTTAATGCAGGATAAATGTATACATGGGGATTTCCACAGTCGGCCCTTTAGAGAGGCTGACCTTGAAATGTGCCCTTAAGATATTTGTATTTACTATTTGTATTTATTTTTCAAGGCTTAAAAAAAATCTATTAATTTGCTCATTTTTTGACAGATTGGATGTTTTTTCCCCACAATTCAGCAGATCTCCGGGCTGCCATGAGGAGATGTCTTCGTAAACATGCAGCTGAGACCTTCATCATCCAATCTGACAACCAGCGAGCAGGCAGGTGCTAGTAAGTGTCTTGTATCTAACCCTTCACACACACACCCGCAATAAACACGACCAGTAGATTTACCCTGTAGCCGGACACACACACTCACATGCAACACACACAAGCCGAGTCTGTCAGTCGGTGAAACGACCCAGACGGACAGACAGACTGTTACAGACCACAAAGGGCAGCAGGCACCCCCGGGCCGACCTGGCCTCATATCGAAGGTCTATCAGTCTGGGGGTGCTGATCCAGAACCAGCCTTGCCTCTCAGATCTGTGACCCCCCAAACACAAAGCTATTCCTACTCACCCGCCCCCCCCCCACCTAGATATTTAATGCAAAGACTTATAACATATAAAATGCATTTATACATTAAAGATATATTTTTTCACATTCCGTAAATCATCTCGTGACAACCTGGGGGGTCCTGACCCCGGGGTTGAGATGGTATGGATAAAGCCATTGAAGGAGGGCTGGTCAGGGATTAGCTGCTGTAGAGACATGAGACAGACTAACATGACAGACGAGGAGAACGCTGAAGGTTTCTTCAGGTTGAGATACAACTCAACCTCAACGCTCCAAGTCTGTTTGGAAGCGAAGGAGTGAAAACAGCTTCCATGATCTAAGCTGATTCTGGACCAGAGGAAGGACGAGGAGTGAACTCTCTGTCGCTCAGCCGACCAATCAACATCTTCGTTCGATGTAGGAGGAGTCAAGTTGTCATCCAATCAGACTCTTACTGTTCATCTGATCAGCATGGTTCCTCCTGTCTGTCCTCCTGTCTGTCCTCCTGTCTGTCCTCCTGTCTGTCCTCCTGTCTGTCCTACCTGTCTGTCCTATACCTGTCTGTCCTACCTGTCTGTCCTCCTGTCTGTCCTACCTGTCTGTCCTATACCTGTCTGTCCTACCTGTCTGTCCTCCTGTCTGTCCTACCTGTCTGTCCTACCTGTCTGTCCTATACCTGTCTGTCCTACCTGTCTGTCCTACCTGTCTGTCCTCCTGTCTGTCCTACCTGTCTGTCCTATACCTGTCTGTCCTACCTGTCTGTCCTCCTGTCTGTCCTACCTGTCTGTCCTACCTGTCTGTCCTCCTGTCTGTCCTACCTGTCTGTCCTATACCTGTCTGTCCTACCTGTCTCCCTGCATCTTTCCCAACCTGACTGCTTCCCTCCCTCCCTGGCTGTCTGCATTTCTGTCTCCCCTCCCTCCTCTCTCCTCCCTCCCTCCCTCCCCTCCCCTCCCATCCTTGACTCCCAGTGTGCTTTGCTGCAGGCCTGTCCACACCCTAGAGGCTGACTGGGGTTCACACCCCTCTGCAATGTTGACCTGCCATAAATAAAACACACAGAGACTCTAAACACCAGGAGAGACCAAACACCAGGAGAGACCAAACATCAGGAGAGACCAAACACCAGGAGAGACTCTAAACACCAGGAGAGGAGAGACTCTAAACACCAGGAGAGACCAAACACCAGGAGAGACCAACCACCAGGAGAGACCAAACACCAGGAGAGACTCTAAACACCAGGAGAGAACAACCACCAGGAGAGACCAAACACCAGGAGAGACTCTAAACACCAGGAGAGACCAAACACCAGGAGAGACTCTAAACACCAGGAGAGACCAACCACCAGGAGAGACTCTAAACACCAGGGGAGACCAACCACCAGGAGAGACCAAACACCAGGAGAGACTCTAAACACCAGGAGAGACCAAACACCAGGAGAGACCAAACACCAGGAGAGACTCTAAACACCAGGAGAGACCAACCACCAGGAGAGACCAAACACCAGGAGAGACTCTAAACACCAGGAGAGACCAAACACCAGGAGAGACTCTAAACACCAGGAGAGACCAAACACCAGGAGAGACCAAACACCAGGAGAGACCAATCACCAGCCAGCAGGATGAACGTCTACGAGGGTTCAGCTGTGATGCTGAGGCTCAGGTTGTAACATGGTATTGAGATCCCTCTTATGCAACATTTACACTGCAGGTGATTCTGACTGTTATCTAGAGTCTAATATAATAATATAATATAATATAATATCTATAATCTAATATCTATAATCTGAAGGGAGAGAAAAACACCATTTATCCGATCACTTCCTCTTGGGTTTGGAGCAGAAGTGCAGCATTAGATCAATAAGCAACAATGGCTGCCTCTGTATATGCTTCTACCGCTGAGTGTGATGTTGTATGAAACCCTTTGACACCACACACACACACACACACACACACACACACACACACACACTTCCGCTCTGTTGTACTGATTGAGTCAAACCTAGCAGGGCTGCAGCAGGTTGATCCAACCAGCCCATGTAGCCCCGGGCTGTCAAGCATGGCGGCTCCCTAACAGTCACGGGGTCTGCAGGGATCGGTCGGCCATTCCTCCTCTTTACACTCAGGACCCGATGTGTCATCAGACCTGACATCATGGGATGTGAGATTATGAGTTTTGCATCCACTCATCCTTGGCCAACAGCGCCCCCTGCTGTCTACATACAGGATGGTAGCCAGAGAACAAAGACGCGTCTGAACCAGGGATAAAGGGATGAGGAGGATGAGGAGGAGGAGGAGGAGGAGGAGGAGGAGGAGGAGGAGGAAGAGGATCTCACCTGGTACGATTTCAAACAGGTGTCTTCCTGGTTCGTCTGGATTGGCTGTGAGCTCGTTGACTTGGCATCCCTGCAGAGGTATGCAGCCCTGAAACAGATAAAGAAACAATGATCCTTTCTTCCTTCCTTTCATCCTTCCTGTCATGTTTCCTTTCTTCCTTTCATCCTTTCCATCCTTCCTTCCTTCCTTCCTTCCTTCCTTCCTTTCTTAATTTCTTAATTCCTGAACCCACACGGACTATCAGAATAAATGTAAACGTCCCTGCCTCTTTGCCTTCCTTCCTCCCTTCCTTCCTTCCTTTTACTTCACTCTTAATCCCTCTAACAGCTCCTCCTCTGATTGAACAGGAACCCACGCAGATGATCAGAATCCATTATCCAGATCAATACCCATTTAGCTCTGAGGATGGAGGCCCAGTGAGCTGAGAGTGCCCGTCTATGAAGAGATGCCGGTGCCCATGGGTTGGCCCTGCTAGTCGGTGAGCTGGCGTCCTCCATCAAACAGGGAAGCAGCCTGCCAAATCATCCCAACCACGGGGCCAAGCTGTCGCCAACATTAGTCGCCATGGCAACAAATGGACGGGGTGGGGGGGGCTGCAGATAGATGGAGCGCAAGGGGGCAGGGCAGCAGCCGGGGAGGAGAGCTCCCAAGGGTGCTGTGTGCTCGGAATAACACTGGTAGTTGGCCAGGGATGAATGAATGGGAGGAGGGACGACATAACGCCAGAACACAAATCACCGGCGCTAGTTGGCCGGCGAGCTGAGGTGAGGGACACCACAGTGAGGAACACCACAGTGAGGGACACCACAGTGAGGGACACCACAGTGAGGAACACCACAGTGAAGAACACCACAGTGAAGAACACCACAGTGAGGAACACCACAGTGAAGGACACCACAGTGAGGGACACCACAGTGAGGAACACCACAGTGAAGAACACCACAGTGAAGAACACCACAGTGAAGAACACCACAGTGAGGAACACCACAGTGAGGAACACCACAGTGAAGAACACCACAGTGAAGAACACCACAGTGAGGAACACCACAGTGAAGAACACCACAGTGAGGAACACCACAGTGAGGGACACCACAGTGAGGAACACCACAGTGAAGAACACCACAGTGAGGAACACCACAGTGAAGAACACCACAGTGAAGAACACCACAGTGAGGAACACCACAGTGAAGAACACCACAGTGAGGAACACCACAGTGAGGGACACCACAGTGAGGAACACCACAGTGAAGAACACCACAGTGAGGAACACCACAGTGAGGGACACCACAGTGAGGAACACCACAGTGAAGAACACCACAGTGAGGAACACCACAGTGAGGCTGAGAGATGAAGATGGAGACTGGATAAAGAAAGTGAATCCTTCCTTTCAATATCTCCTTTCTTTCCACCAATTATCAGATCCTTTCATCTTGGCACAAATAGGGGGCGGGGCTTGTCTTGTTGTCCCATCGATTAGAAGATGGGAGGGAGAAAAGAGGCCAGATTGACAATTTCTCACACATCCTGGCCTCAGTGGAGGAGGTGTGTGTGTGTGTGTGTGTGTGTGTGTGTGTGTGTGTGTGTGTGTGTGTGTGTGTGTGTGTGAATAGGCTCTGTGGGGGGGGTTAAAAATCAATATAGGCCGGATGGGTATTGGCAAGCCTTGATTAAAGACCCTCAGTCATTTGTTCCCCACTGAATGGAGACTGAGCTGGGAGGAGAACACGTCATTGTGTGTGTGTGTGTGTGTGTGTGTGTGAGTGTGTGAGTGTGTGTGTGTGTGTGTGTGTGTGAGTGTGTGAGTGCGTGTGTGTGTGTGTGTGTGTGTGTGTGCTGAGAAGGACTAGAAGACATTGATGGCTGCAGGCTGCTGCCTACATTAAATGAACAGCAGTCCTGCAGAGTGAAGACTGAGGAGATCAATAAGAGTGTCGAGGTTTCAGCCACAATTGTAAGGAGACGGTTATTACACTCTGGAGGCTTGTGTGTGTGTGTGTGTGTGTGTGAGTGTGTGTGAGTGTGTGTGTGTGTGTGTAAAACGGTGCTGCCCCTGCTGGCTTTTGCTGGTGGATTACATCACCGCCTCTTGTCACGGCTGCGTAAGCCTGTGATCGACGCCGAGCGACCAAAATGATATTTCTTTATGTGTGTGTGTGTGTGTGTGTGTGTGTGTGTGTGTGAGGTCAGACGAGGCCACCAACAGCTTCTGATGGGGAATCAATGGGAAGATCCAAGTCAGCGACCAAGCCAAATGCAGACTTTTATTTCAGCAGGCGATTCATCAGGGACCTCTGAATACGACTATGATGCCAAACAGGCGTCACATGTCACACGACTGTTCCCTCTGTGGTTTGTCATCATTACCAATACATGATATTTTCATGATAATTTTCTCGCCCCGTCCCCTCCTCTCAGTCCGAGGTGCCACTTCAGTTTTTATTCCATCAAGCAGTGATAATAAACATGACTTGGCGATCTAAAGTGTATTTCATTTGAAAGAGAGGCTATGCTGATATTATGTGATTCCCCCCAAATAAGCTGCTCCTCATTGGACGCAGTGTCGCTGTCCGTCAGCAGATGTCACCGTTACACCCTGCGTTCCATTTGAAAATGAAAACTGAAAATGAAAATAAAATAAACTCCTTTTTTAAGGTTTCACATTCAAGGCGTCCCTCTGTGTCTTGCACTAGGTTTCATTTTCAATGATCAAATGTAAAGGAAATTGAAATTGGCAAAAAATCGGTAAGGAATTCCCACCGGTGGATTCGTCCGGTGGCCCAACCGTATCCACCCAACGTGAAAAACACTTGACGCCTGACCACTGATCTGAGAGCAGTGCAAACCGTCATGGCACAGATCAGTTTGGTTCGGTTCGGTTTGCGTTATGAATCACACATGGTTGAAGTACCTGTGGTTTGGTCTCTTCCTCGTCCTTGTAGAAGTAGAGCTGGTCTGAGCGCAGCACAAACCAGCGCAGCTGCCAGTTCTTCATGATGCTGCGCTGCTTCTTCAGCCAGCCGGCCTTCAGCGCCCCCTCCTGGAGGCTGGGGGAGGCCGGCCGGCAGGGGCCCCGCGACACCTCACCCATCACCATGCTCTTGGACCTGGCTGCACACACACAGAAACACAATGATTTCACCACAATTCCTCTCAGTCTTGTGGCTGAAGACGTGGGGAGGCTACGTCTGGACTGTGGAAAACGATATGTACATGCACACACAGGCAGGTTGAGGTTGAGTGGATATTGGTCGATCTGCTTCTTCGTTTCCTCTCTCGTCTCCCATTTCTGTCTGTCTGTCTCAGACACACTTGTCATGTCACTCATTATGTATGCTGTATGCACACACACTCTGCCCTCCCATTACACACACACACACACACCACACACACACACACACACACACACACACACACACACACACACACCCCCTTCTGCCCCAGGCTTCCCTTCCTCTACCCAGAGAGACGCAGCAGGCACAAATAATAACAGAAAGCAGAGAGAAGAAGTGAAATGGTGTGTAGGAGAGAGAGATTAAGGAGGGAGGAAACACACACACACACACACACACACACACACACACACACACACACACACACACACACACACAGTGCCTCAGGTGATAGGAATCCCTCTCCATGTCTGAGAGCCTTGGAAGAGACTTATTGTGTTGAAGAGAAAAGCCTTTTGAACTGAAATAATAAGACCACATGGGACTGACTGACTGACTGACTGGATAACTGACTGACTGACTAGATAACTGACTGACTGACTAGATAACTGACTGACTGGATAACTAACAGACTGACTAGATAACTGACTGACTGACTGACTGACTGACTGACTGGATAACTGACTGACTGACTGACTAGATAACTGACTACTGACTGACTGACTGACTGACTGGATAACTGACTGACTGACTAGATAACTGACTGACTGACTGACTGACTAGATAACTGACGGACTGACTGACTGACTGACTGACTAGATAACTGACTGACTGACTGACTGACTGGATAACTGACTGACTGACTAGATAACTGACTGACTGACTAGATAACTGACTGACTAGATAACTGACTGACTGATTAGATAACTGACTGACTGACTAGATAACTGACTGACTAGATAACTGACTAGATAACTGACTGACTGACTAGATAACTGACTGACTGACTGACTGGATAACTGACTGACTGACTGACTGGCTGACTAGATAACTGACTGACTGACTGACTGACTGGATAACTGACTGACTAGATAACTGACTGACTGACTAGATAACTGACTGACTGACTGACTGGATAACTGACTGACTAGATAACTGACTGACTGACTGACTGACTGACTGACTACTGACTGGATAACTGACTGACTGACTGACTGACTGGATAACTGACTGACTAGATAACTGACTGACTGACTAGATAACTGACTGACTGACTGACTGACTGACTGGATAACTGACAGACTGACTAGATAACTGACTGACTGACTGACTGACTGAATAACTGACTGACTGACTAGATAACTGACTGACTGACTGACTGACTGGATAACTGACTGACTAGATAACTGACTGACTGACTGACTGACTGACTGGATAACTGACTGACTAGATAACTGACTGACTGACTGACTGACTGACTACTGACTGGATAACTGACTGACTGACTGACTGGATAACTGACTGACTGGATAACTGACTGACTGACTGACTGGATAACTGACTGACTGGCTGACTGACTGACTGACTGGATAACTGACTGACTGGATAACTGACTGACTACTGACTGGCTGACTGACTAGGTAACTGACTGACTGACTGGATAACTGACTGACTGACTGACTGACTACTGACTGACTGACTGACTAGATAACTGACTGACTACTGACTGACTGACTGACTGGATAACTGACTGACTACTGACTGACTGACTGACTGACTAGATAACTGACTGACTACTGACTGGCTGACTGACTAGGTAACTGACTGACTGACTGGATAACTGACTGACTGACTACTGACTGACTGACTGACTGACTAGATAACTGACTGACTACTGACTGACTACTGACTGACTGACTGACTGGATAACTGACTGACTACTGACTGACTACTGACTGACTGACTGACTGACTAGATAACTGACTGACTACTGACTGGCTGACTGACAGGTTGAAAGGGGATGGCAGCTTTACAGCCTGTCTGAAAGGTTTTCAGCACTCAGATCATCCTCTGGAAAAAAAGGTGCTACGTATCGCCTTTCACCATCAATAATCAGCCTGCGGGGCTTATGGGAAATGTAGTCTTAATGTGGAGAAACACTAACAATACCACTGGTGTGAGCTAGAGGCTCATTGGTTTACAGTCATTATATTATAGCGAGGTGTCACAATACATTTGACATTATTATATTAATGTTTAAAAACGCTTTGAATGGCTTCAAAACCTTCAGATACCTGAACAAATTCAAACGTGGACACATCAAATTTAAAAAACAATGTGCAGTCATTGTTTCACTCGGGTCGGTTGATGCTGTGAGAAAACACTCCAGCACATTTTACATTTTCACCATTTTAAGACCTCTGACCTCCTCCTGAGTGAGGTGGGTGTCAGAGAACAATCAGCTTCAGTTCAGTAGTAAGGAGGCCAAAGCAGCCTGACAATAGAGCTACAAAATAGAGACGTTAGAATGATAATGTCGGGGTAGAGAGCAGAGGAGAGACATTTTTAAAATAATACATTTTAAACAGTATTGAGCCTGAATTTTGCCACACTGTTTGTCACATAACAGGCTTCAGATGTGAAACCCAGACAGACAGGAGAGAGAGCTGCAAACACAACACAGCTACTTGATGATCATGTATAATTTATAGAAATCAATTGTGCAGACATCCCACACACACACACACACACACACACACACACACACACACACACACACACACACACACACACACACACACACACACACACACACACACACACACACACACAATGCTCGGCTGGCTCAGAGGGAAGAAGGGACGGATGAATGTGGAGGGGGATGAAAATCAATGTTGATTGTTGTTTTATTTCCTGGACCGTCACCTTCCTCCGTGGTCTGAGAGGTCCTGTCGGTCTCCTGTTGAAATGCTGAATGAAGGCTGGATGTTTCTACAATAAGGTGAGCGCACTATTGGAACTACACTCCCCACCCTGCAGGACTTGTACACCAGGAGGTGCAGAACCAGAGCCTGCAGGATCATGAAGGATCCTCACCACCCCAACAACGGACTGTTTCAGCTGCTGCGGTCAGGCAAGCGCCTCCGTAGTCACGCTGCCAAAACAGAGAGACTGAGACGGAGTTTCTTTCCTCAGGCCATCAGGACTGTGAACTCCGACCTCACCAGGGCCCCCACCAAGACACACACACTGCCCCTCTTATGCACACACACACTTAGGTAAAGACTACACATAATTTATAATTTATATTACACATACAATTTTCCCTTTTTTTACTATATTTTTTTATAAAGTGCTCTTATTGTAAATATTGTGTTGTTTTTTTATATAGAGCTCTTAAATATTGTAAATATTGTGTTGGTCTATTGTAAATAGTGTGAACCTGTTATTTTGCACATTTCTGCTGAGCATTGCCACTTTGCATTTCACTACACACCTCGTGTGTGTATGTGACAATTAAACTCCTTGAATCTTGAATCTTGAGCCCTTCCCCTTGCTATAGACCTAATTCCGATGGGCTTTTCAACCTGTTTTACAAACTCGAGGGCGAACCCACAGAAGTCAAAATTCCAAGGTGATCTCAATTTCACCAGTTCTCTCTAGATACAAAGAATTTTTCACAAATGAGACTAAAGGAGTATCTCCGTAATACAAACCATTCTGTGCATTCTATTTCTAACCACATATTATCATTTAGCAGCACCTAGAACAACTCAAATGTATTAAATAGATCCGTTTGTTAACTATTCTACAAGAATCATGACTCAGGAGATCTCAAGAATAGCTATCTGTTGCATTTCATTCCTAAAAATCAGTATCCTTTTAGAAGAGCCCGGAACATCAATACAATGTTTCAGGAGCATTGTCGTTGTGTGGGTTGTAAATGTAGCTCCTTGGAATTGCTAAGTTAGTTTAGCTATAATGTGACCCATATAAACTTGGATCTTGAATTTCGAAATAGTTCAGCGGGCACGTAATCGTAGGCGTAGTTTCCTTTTCCTTTCCTTGCTAATTTTTATAGCCAGTAATGTCCCGCATATAGGTTTATTTGCAGAGACTCAAGCTGAGTATACATTAACCAGCGCTCAACTCAGTTTCCTTTCCTTCCCTCTCTTTTCTCTTCCTCCCTCCTTCTCCTTGTTTCATCCCTGCCATGTTTCTTTCCCCTAATTTGCTCTTTCCGTCATGCTGATTCACAGCTTGTCCTCCCTGCCAGTTCCTCATTGCGCTAAATGCTCTAGGTACACACACACAAGCACACGGCCCACTCACAGTCACAGTCATAAACACAAGACACACACACACACACACACACACACACACACACACACAGTCACAGATCTTAATTATCACCACTGGAGCCTCAAGCTCTTGTTGTTCATGATAAATTGTTTTTTGGATTAGGAACCCACAATGGAAATTTGAATTAGCTTTAAATCCAAATTGTTTTTGGAAGACGATGGTAAATAACGCACTGCTACTGTCAGATGGTACTTGCTATTTGGTTGTACTTTACAATAACCTTATTGCTGCGTATTAAATCTACAGGAAAGTATTAGACATTTACAATAACTCTTTCATCTCCAAATGGAAAGGAAACGGAGGCTTGGTCGGGAACGCTGCTTGGTAATGTCTAGCAGTGTGAGGGTCTTCATGGTATCTGCTGGTCCTTGCAAAGTCTTAAAATATATCAATTTAAGAAGTATTAAAATGTCTTAAATACGAAAAATGACTTGCAACACAGACTCTGACAAGTCATGTAATTTGATAAGCATAAAAGTGTAGAAACCCGGTGTGAAGCATTTTATAATTGGTTAGTCCAGTCCTGCTCATGGTGGACCATCATCTCAGGCCTCAGAGGGACGGTGGTCTAGACTGTACAGCCTCCATCATCAGCTAAAGGACCACTGTGCCTCCATTGGGGTCTGCTGTGTTAATACCCTGGACCTGTTTTGGGTGAACCCCTTTCTTCAAATGCTACCCGAGAACATTAATGGACCCCTGACTCAGGTCCTGACAAGTATCGATCAACTACAATACAAGTTCCTGCTGTTTCCTGCTGGCCCTGTAGTCCTGTCAGCTTTGGGTCATTGAGTCCTTTATCTGCTTCATCGCCTTCGCAGACGTGCCTCCTTCACCGGGAATTGATTTCAGATGCTCTCCCATCTCCTGCGATAACTTCTCATTTGAGTCAATGAGCTTCTTAATTAATGTTAAGAGCCTGTTGCTCTGCGTCCCGTCAGCCCCCCCGAGGCTACGGTGAGTCAGTAGGTCCGGGAACGACGCGTTGAATCGGACAAAATGTGATCAAATTCCCATACGTCCATGTTTGTTGCTCGGCAGATGTTCCTCCGATTGATTTCACGAGCTTCACTGAGATTGTTATTGGAGCAAAAAGACGAGGCCCCGCCCCCCCGCCGCTCTGCCGTCTTTACAGTCATTTTGAGATTTTACTGATTATTGATGTTGATTTCCCTGCGTGACGTTTGCAGGGAAACTCTTGAATCCCTCTAGGTTTTCAATAGTCCCTCCCAATGTGAGGAAACCCGCCAGCCGGAGTGTCGGCACATTTCCAAAGCGCCTTACATCGGTTCAGCTGGGAATTTAACCTTTAACCCTGACAGCAACAGCGCCGTGCCCTACCCGTTAATCTACGCAGGACCGACGGGGAACTGGACTCACCTTCCCGATCCTCCCAGACTCTGTTTTTCCTCTCAACATCACGTCCTCCATGTTTTTCCGTCCTCTTTTGAATAAAGGGCACTACTGTTTAACACATCAGCTGTCTGGAGCACACACCAGCCAATGAGCCAAGCCTGAGTCACGCCGACCTTTTCTTGTGTAAAAGTGTGTGTGTGTGTGTGTGTGTGTGTGTGTGTGTGTGCCAAACTCTACTACCCAGTGTGCCAATTTGGACATTTCTGCTGAGGGTGATTCAGACCTTCCTCGGCTTGTCTTGGGCGTAGCTGCACTGTGGTCACTTCTACAACCAGCTCTCCGTCGTAACGCTGAAAGGAGGTTTTACTGTGAAAGCTCTGTTTTTGCATCATGCCGGCAGCTCACTCTAGTAGAGAGCGGATTTGTGGCTCATTCGTTTACAGTAGATAGTAGTTAGGGAAGGGCTGAGTCAATCAGTGAGTCATCTAATGTCTCCGGGGGCTCGGCATAATGTCATGTACAGTGTGTGTGTGTGTGTTTGTTTATCGTAAAGTACACCAGTGGTCACGGTTGTGTAGATCGGTCTATGTGTCATGTTCTTGTCGGGCTGGATGAATCATTCTGAGCGTATAGCGCTGAATATCCAGGATACCAGATGAACTGGCAACCCATCCAGTCAGCGAGCTCACTAAAGACGACGCGACATGGTGACTGTTTTGTGGGTGAAGCACCGCAGATTCACCCAGATGAAACCCTGGTGTCGGGTACGGTCCACCCACAGGCTCAACTCCGTCTATATATTTCAAAACTCGGCACCACCAACGTGGGAAGTTTCCCAGAGCAGCTTAATCATCCTGGAACGTTACAGGCATGTGAAACCGCTGGAAATATTCGATGTACAAATTGTACAAAACCAGTAAAGGTGTCGTTAGAAGTTGGTTTCTTCTGTGACTTATAACAACGATCATGTTTCTGCTGTAATAAAAGAGTCATTTCATACATCGGCTCTTATTCCTCTCATTTCCCTTCCTTTCTGTCATACATGATCAAACGTCACAGGAATATGTTCCTCCATCTATTGGTCTCCTCATCAGCTGCTTGTGATGTTGGTGATATCTGATATATCTGATCGGTATGGATCAGAGCGCCAGCTGAACGCCGGGAATGTAAACCATGCTGGTCAACCGGCAGAAATCAAAACACAAGTGGTACGATGCGAGGGACACGCGATACCACACTCTCACACACACACACACACACACACACACACACACACACACACACACACACACACAAAGACACGATATACTGCATGCACCTACAATATCACTTAATGCAGACAGGAGCAGGAAATGGATGTGTGGCTCCCATGGACGTCACAGGGCAGCCCATCCATTAAGATGCCGTGGTGTGTTCACAATGGCTAGAGTATTTTAACCCGATGGATAAATCACACACACACACACACACACACACACACACACACACGCACACACACACACACGCAAGCACGTCTGAGAATTCAATTTCATTAACCTGCTTGTTGCGTGGTGATTTATGGTGTATGGGAAACAGCAGAGGAGAGTTACAGGTGCATCGGTGCGTTATTTCCAGTTAGCCTATCGCTGCTGATGAATGTGTTAACCATTTCACCGCATCGGGGGGCGGTGTGTGTGTGTGTGTGTGTTTGTGTGTGTGTGTGTGTGTGTGTCAGCCTTCACTGCGAGGCTGGAGGTGTGGCTGATATACGTGCAGCCTGTAGGTGAAAGCTGCAGTGGACTGGAACTGATCTGCAATAGCGTGTGTGTGTGTGTGTGTGTGTGTGTGTGTGTGTGCAGGTGTGTATCTCTGCACAGTGTAGTTGTTCATGTGTGTATGTGTTTTGTGCATGCGTGCGTTTTTTTGGTGTCCCGTGCATATTCTGACATGCAATATCTGCATGTGTCTATGCGTGCGTGCATGCCTCTGAGAGTCTCCGTCAGCGTGTTGCTTCATGGCAGGTTTTTTCACGTCCCGTCGCCATGGCAACGCAGATCAAACAGACAGCGAGGGAACGAAGCAGCTGATATGTGGGCAATTAAAGCTGCCACCAGATCCCCAGCCAAGGAAACGCACCCGGCATTACATTATAGCGCTTATGTTCAGATCATATAGTGCTCAGATTCACTGTCACTGATGAGCTGATCCCTAGTCAGCTCTGGAGTTACTACTCAGTCAGCTACCTACCAGTTATCTAGGTTAGCTAGCTGCCTGTACGACGACTCCACGTCTGATTCCCAGATTCCTTTTGGGCTTCATGGAGCGAACGCGATGTCGTGACCCATGAGGGTTTACAAAAGGTATGCAGAATCACTGAGTCGGTTCAATCTCGCTCATTTTCTCGTTCTTAACCCAGAATCCTTTGCATTCCCGCTTCCTTCAATTAACGCGACGTATGGTAGTTGTGCCATGTTGTAATTAATGAAGCACCAAATCAGAGAGTTTAGTTTGTTTTGGTTTTATTTTGTATTTGGTTTCTGTGAATCAGAGGGTGACGAACCACTTCAACAGCACTCCATCAATAATCTGATGTCGTAATCGATTAAGCAGAGAATCAGATGTAATCACCACCGGATGAGTCGGTTCAGTTTTCACCGTCTCAAAAGGTAATCCATTTTGCTTCTAATTTCATTTTGTTTCAGAGGAACATTTACACATCCCTCATTTCATCACAACCAGCTGTTTCATTCTAGTGGAGATTAGTGCCGAGGAAGGAAATGACACACACACACACACACATTAATACATGCACACACACACACACACACACATTAATACACGTGCACAGATAATTAATACATATATAGCGCGAGTATGAACACATTCACACACACACACACACACACACACACACACAGCAACAGCAGCTGATGGCAGTAATGCTTTGCGGTGATGAAACCAGAGATGCGACTCGCTGCCTAACAGAATTCACACCGGCGGTGCTGCCAGCTGTAGCAGCATGCTAGCGTGCAGCAGCGCAGCAGAGGGAGGCTGCAGCCGCCGCTCCATTCACAAATATGCCGTAGTGGAAGCCAGATACACGGAGGGGATGGGAAGTGCTAACGCCGACCTATTCCTGTGTAAAACGAGCATCAAAGGAGTGTGTGTGTGTGTGTGTGTGTGTGTGTGTGTGTGTGTGTGTGTGCTCCATATATAACTGCAGGGCTGCAGTTTCCTGTCTGGTAGATGGAGCCACTAGATCAGTGATATATTCAGCTGACTCCCAGTCAGATAAGGCTGCATCAGAGGGATGATGCAGTGATGATGGTGCGTTCAGGATGCGTCGGTGTCTGGCGGCTGAATGAAACAAACGCTCCTACCTCTCCGGGTCTGTCGGATCTTCGGGCTCAGCATGGCGGTCATCGCTGCTCCTCACTTTCTCCTGTCGGCATGCTCCTGTACGTCCAGCACCCCACCCCTCGCTCTGCCTCTCCTCTTCTTCTCTCTGACCTTCTGCAGCGCTGTCGGCAGTTAGGGGGTTGGGTGAAGAGAGGAGGGAGGGAGGGAGGAGAATGGAAAGAGAGGGGGTTGGAGGAGTAGGAGGAGGAACTCCCCCTTTTTCTCTTCACACACACCCAGTGGCCTCCTCCCTCCCTCCCTCCCCGTTGCATTATTCATGGTGGTACGTCCATCAGGGGGTGAGCGGGGGGAGGATCTCCCACCGGTGGCACACCGGCCTTACCGGCTAACGGATTATGCTTGTCAGGAGAGAGAGAGAGAGAGAGAGAGAGAGAGAGAGAGAGAGAGAGAGAGAGAGAGAGAGAATCTGGCAGGTGTCTCCTCCTTCTGCTCTTAATTAAAGCTATTGAGGTCTTCGGTTTCTCTCCACCTCCTTCCCTTAATCATCATTTCACCACCCATCCTCCCTCTGCTCTCTCTCTCTCTCTCTCTCTCTCTCTCTCTCTCTCTCTCTCTCTCTCCCATCCTTTAATACCCATTTTTATATCTTACTTTCCTCCTCCTCCCACTACCTATTTTCTTCCATTCCTCTCTCATTCCCTCTTCACCCCATTTTCCTCTCCCTCCTCTCTTTTCTTTCCTCTTGGCCGTTTTCTCCCCTCTGCTCTCTTAGTAATAACGTTGCATTCAACACAAGGTTGGAAGTCGGGAATTCCCAACATATGGGTCGGAAAAAGAATAGAATCAGCTAGTGTTTGACAAGGTTAGCTAGCCAGTTAGCATAGCATGTTAGCAACCTCGTGCTTTACCTTTACATTACAAATGTATATTTTTAAAGGGGCTTTAAGTAATATATGACCTTTATTGACCTCTATCTGTGAGCAGTAGAAATTGTAAAAAAGATTTCCATGACATTTCCAAAACAAAGCACATGTTAACCTTTCCAGGAAAAGAAAGGGTTTTCCATGACCGTAGATCCATAACTGTGGATAATATCACTGTAATATCACTGTAAATATAGTCAAACTAGATGCATGAAGCCCATATTTCGGACTTTCCGACATCTCTGGAAGGCAGCACAAGCCCTGCCGGTGCGGTACGGTAGCAGCCTCCTCCTCCAGCCGACAGAGGATAATGGCCTTAAGTCTCCTGCTCTGCAATTGAATCAGAGCCGACCACAGCTGCTCTTATTACAGAGTGAAGAGGGAGAGAGACACAAGGACACACACACACACACACACACACACTAACAAGATGCTAAAATGAAGCACAGAGAGAGGGGGGCAAGGGTCACACACACACACACACACACAGCAATAAAACGGCTCCATTGCCACATGGGTGGAGGCTGAGGCGAGGGCGATGAGGGTCCAAATCACCTTTGCTTTGTTCAGTTATCACCAAGTTGGATGTCGTGTCACATGATCACAGGACAGGAAGCAGCGGGGGGAAAGGGAATCTGACACCTGGGAGCCACACAGCGAGACGCAAACCGCCAGACCAACCCTCCACCAGGGCTTTTCCTGTTTTTGCTCAGCCACAACCACCGGCCTGCTCTCTCCGGTAAACACCATAATGCTGGAATATACGAGCTTCTGGATCTATTTCAGAGCCTCAAACGCCACGCTGGTCTGTCGGGTGTCCAAAGTGGAAACAGCTCTGGATGTAACGCGAGCAGGGCTGTTCCTCTGGTAATAATTATCTTTCTCACTCCCAGCATCCACCCCTGCCCCCCCCACGACCCCCCCGCCACCAACCCCTCCAGTCAAAAGATGTCACTGAGGACATGTTGCTGACTGTCCAGAAATGGGAATCCACAGTGTTTGGAAAACCTTTTTAAAATATTGATACCGGGCACGATTAATATTTCATGCTGGTGAGGATGGGCTGAGTTAAAACTGCCCCGCGGGCGGCCGGGGAAGGTGTGACTGTTGACTTAGCATTACTTATTGATCGCTGCTGACTGGCTGTGATGAGGGATGGGCCTCGTCAGTCAGGCTGTGACACAAAGGGGCTGTATTGACTGTCTGAACCATTTAACTCTGATTTTATTTCTGTGTCTTTACAAACGTGGTTAAAAACAGTTCAGGCTCTAAAAGAAGACAGAAATGAGATCACCATTAAGGGAGACAAGAACAGGATATTTAAGATTTAAAAAATGTAAAATGTGTAAATAGATAGATAGATAAAATGTTGTAGGAGTTATAGTCCATCCATCCTAGGCCAGATAATCAGGCCTTTTCTCTCCTGGTAAATGTTTTATTTTGTAACCCTGACCAATAATACAGAGGAATTATGATCATTTATAAGTAATACACGGGTTGAAACACAGGATGAAGGCCTTTGTAAAGGAAAGTGCTACCTTTTATTTTACGTGATCAAAGTCACACAGAATTGTGCTTATTAAATGAAGACGTTAAGACGTTGCCCTGACTGAAGCATCCTTTAACTAGTGGAGACAATTAAACTGGTGCTCGTTAAGAGACACAGCAGACTGGTGTTCTCTCTTGAGTCCTGCCTGTCTGTCTGTCTGTCTGTCTGTCTGCCTGTCTGTCTGTCTGTCTGTCTGTCTCATACCCCCCCACCCCATTACCCTCACTACTCTGTCAGTGACAATTAGCACAGGACCATGACTTCATCCACTAATGGATATGAAGGGAGCTGACAGGACAGCAGACTGTGGCGTATACAATATGGATGGCACCCGGTCTGTCTGTCTGTCTGTCTGCCTGCCTGTCTGTCTGACTGTCTGTCTGTCTGCCTGTCTGTCTGTCTGTCTGTCTGTCTGTATTTCTTTCTTTCTGTTCATCTGTTCATTGCCTCAGTTTGTCTTTCTGCTGCAGATTGGAGTTTTGGTTCTACCAACATTTCTTGGAAACAGAAATAATCTCAAATTAAACCTCAGTGAATTTGAAGCCCAGTGGAAAAGGTAAGAGCTAAGAGAGGAGCTAGCTAATATTATGAAGCCTAGCGCTCTGCTGCTAACTGAAAAAAATACAACCTAGCCATACTACATACATATAGCCAAGTTATCTAGTTAGTCTAGCTGAGCTTCCAAGTTCAAACTAGCCATATAGCTAGCCTATAGCTAGCTAGGTTAGCTAGTTAGCTAGCCTGCTGACCTTTCCCAGTTAGCTAACTTGCACTCTAAAAAAATGTGGTTATTTAGGTTTAACTCAACCAATGTTCTTAGTAGCATTTTAAAACAACAATATATTATTGTTGAATAAATGTGCTACCTTCTATCTCACACCAGTGGTATTGTTAATACTAGTGTTTCTCCAAATTAAGACTACATTTCCCATAAGCCCCATCGCTCCCTCTCTGTCTTCTCTGAAGAAGATCAACTTGTTGGAAGTGATTTCTCCATCTTCCTTTCTCTCCTTCCTCCATCTGCCGTTGCCAGAAACTCTTTATCTTTAGCTCCATTAGCGCTGGAAGAACAGCGCCCTCTTCCTGTTTGGTGCCGTAAAGCAATCCAGCAGATTTCCCTCCAAATCGAACCGGTGGCCACAATGTGAAACACAAAGTAGAGGCTGGTAGAGGCTGACAGGCTGGTAGAGGCTGCTGGTGGTGGTCTGGTTGGTTTACGGTAATGATACTAATGTCTCAGAAACAATGTGGTGATGATGGTAAAATGCTACACGTAGCACCTTTAATACCTAAAATATATAACTATCTTGTGAAAAGCCCAAACTGGCCTAGCGTTTCGTATTCTCTGTTCCTGTTTTGTTTTAACAATGCGGTCCAGATGACCTTTTGTCTCAGCCAATCAGGGAGCCGCAGCCATGCAATCAGAATTAATTGGATTCTATTTCTGGCCACGTTGCTTTGCCTCCACAGCAATTCTACTTCATTTTGCCTGTCTGTGTGTGTTTGGGTGATTGACTTGGAGAGAGGGGGGGGTGAGGGGGGGTGAGTGGGGTGAGGGGGAGCTAGGAAGAGAGTGAGCAGAAATACCGGCGTCTATATGTGTGTGCATGTGCGTGGATTGATTTTCAATAGCGCTGATGGTGTCCATGCGCTGGGAGCGTTGTGCAAAGAGCGTCAGACTGTTCGGCTGTGACGGACTTCTACCTGCACCACCGATCTGAATACAACTCACAATTCATCAGCCACAGAGAAACAACTGGGGGAAACTTCAGCAGCACTTCTTTAGGCTGCCTGATTGGTTGACGAGGGATGGATAGACCAAGCATGCTGTTTGCATTACCATTACCCATGTTGGTTATCGATGAATCTAATCTTATTCTGCTGTCATCCTCTGGGTGAACGCTACATGTAAACTGAGAACAGACTGAAGCAACATTTATGGATGTGAACCAGAACGTTTCCATGAAGGACCACTGATCTTGGATCATATGATAATATAATAATAATATGACCTAAACTCTGCAACTGTGACAGATAAACCGCTGAGCTACAATAATTATTTGTACATAAAATTATGTACAAATACAGTAGTTTGTACTACTATTACTACTACTAGTAATAATAATATCTAATATCTTCAGAAAAGAAATGAGCCCAATTAAAATCTGCCTTTGGAAGCTTCATATTTCTTTAAATGGTTTAGTTGTCACAACCTCACAACTCATGGTTTCTTATAAGAAACATCTTGCCACCATTAGTGCCGGTCAGATCTCAATATACGGCCAGATCAATACCTGGCCGTTTGCCTCTTAATGAATCTATCGTCTGAGATCTTAATCCAGTCCACTCAGCACTCCTCGGCTCAGTGAGATGGTAAAACCCTCTGAAAGGGGCCTCTAAGGTTATTCCCTGTTTTCACTTTGTATTGACTGCTTGTTCAGCCATAGTGAGGAGAGGAGAATGGGTGGGTGATGGAAGAGAAATAGGCTGGATCTGGTATTAAGCTCAGTGGCCAACAGTGGTTGTTCTGGGAAGCTCCCATTTATAAATGTGTGTAAGTGAATTAATGTGCGGCGGGTTGTTATACATGGTAAGACCGGCAAGAAGGTCCCGGGTTTCAAAACATGCAAGCCATGTGGATTGGAGGACACTCTGAAGTGAAAGTGTATGTTTGTCTGTATTTTCCTTCTGCCTAGTGCATGCTGGGATACCCTCCAGCTCCCAGTGACCCTGAATGGGAATAAGCAGGTGAAGAAACTGAATGAATGAATGCAACAATCATGCTTACTGTACAAGTTAGCATCATCTGCCATGGTCAACTCAGTAAATCACTTCTTATAGTGGGCATGTCACATAAGACCTCGCAAATAACCTTCAAAATGGTAACGAGGGCTGAATTGGTGGTTGGTGGAGCTGAAGTGTGACATTTCCAGATATTGACAGTTAAAAGGTTTCGAGCCAATCACAGACAGGTGGCGTTTCCCATCTGAACACCACGACCCTCTTTGGCTGATTCGACTCCTTGCTGCCCTCTAGGCACAATCATATTTACATTGTCCTCCATTCATTCATTTTAATTGGTTGCAGTGAAAACCTGTATATTCTCATTCTCACTCCTATTCCTTTTCTCCTAAGTTCTCCTGGACGCTGCATGAGGATCAGCTCTCTCATATCCTACCTCTTACTATCAGTGATAAAATTACAAAACTGACCCCATATCAGCCTTTTGAGCATCTTTCATTCTGTCAAAACAGACATTGTCCCATCGGATCATGTATTTTAGCAACTTTATTTGAACCCCTTGTGAAGGCAGTGTGTCCTACTGGTTACAAAGACTGTGCTCTAGAGGACGTGAGTTCAAGCCCGTGTTGGGAAGCATCTACGCTGCAAAACCGCTGACTCCCTGCCAGCTCCATGCTGTCTACTTCTAGCAAAACATTATAATTATACTGGACATCACAGCTGTCCAACGAGGCACCTTGGATGTTGAAACAGTAGATGGCGCTGTGGTCCAGGTTAAATGCCACTTCACAGCTGGAGGCTACGGTCAGCAGAGAGCTTCTCTTATCTCAGCAACCCATAAACAAACTAAAGATTCACAACCTGACATTCGCCTTGCATACGTTTTATAGGATAACATTCAAAATAGAGCAGGAGATCTAAAGCTCAAAATAAAGATGATATGAAAATATCCCATCGTGATGACCCGTGTGATCTTTCACCTCCACGTCTCTTGGTCTGCCTGGGCCACTGAGTTGGGCGAGATCAACCCGGCAAAAATCACTTTGGACTTGACGGCTTTGCCTTTCCCTGCATCCTCCAGCCTCGTCCTCGCCGTCTGGCACTTCTCCAGGCAGTCCCCGCAGAGGGAGCTCCCCTGGACCAGGTAAAGACTCTCCACCCTCTTGATGGAATCCAGACCGGGGGGTTGCTCAGGGAGGATGGGGTTCCCGTCCATGTTGACCCTCTCGAGGTGGCCCAGCTTCCGGAGGCAGTCGGGGTAGTGGGTCAACCGGTTGTTGAAGAGGCCGATGTGGCGCAGCTCCTTCAGGGCGCCGATGGAGGACGGGGCGGCGTCCAGCTGGTTGAGGCCCAGGTTGAGCTTGTGGAGCTTCTTTAGCAGGCCGAGCTCGCCGGGGAGGGAGGCTGCGGTCAGGCGGTTGTTGCACAAGTTCAGGATCAGCAGGTTCTGGAGGCGACCGATGGAGGCGGGAAGCTGCTCCAGCTGAGGAGGGAAGAGACAGTACCCACAATACAAACTGTGATGACGACGACAAAAAGACATGCTTGTTCTACCGCTCCAACATGTATTTGTACTTGAAACCTGCTTGTTGAAAGATCTTATGAATGAATTTGACTTGACAGCGTGGTCAAATTTATATACAGATAAATGAATGAATGAATGAATGAATATACAGTATAGCTGTAGATAAATCCTCAGGTCCTTACAAAGTCTGACAAAGTCTTAAAATGTCTTAAATCAGTTATTACAGGTGTTATTTTCTCACCATGACAGGTTTCTTGCGCTGCATGTTCACTCTCAGATTAATCCAGAAACAATCTGCATCTTATCTGCTTTACTAAACACCTTTATCAATTCATTTTCTGGTGTCCTTTTTCTTATTTTGCCAATTTATAGTTTCACAACTTTCACCAGCTATGTTCAGTTGGAAACAGTCAAAATAGTAGTTTTTGCCAACTTCACTTCTTTATTTTGGTCTAAACAAATCTATTCCAGGTAGCATTAATAAAGTCTTATAGAGTCTTGAATTGGGCTTTCTGAAACTTATCACACTGTGGTATAGTACTGAAATAGTAGTAGAAATATTATTCCATACTATCAGGGCGCTGTGACTCAGAGCCTTCCGACTGATCACTTGTAGAGTATAGAGTATATTTGTAGTATAATATAAAGTATAATAAACATTCACACATACTCACATACACCATATAAAGATGATGACCAAAGGCCGTAGAAACCAGCTAGTTAGATAGTTTGTTGGACTGGTTATAGTGGTAACCATCTTCTTTATTTATCCTTATTACTATATTGTATGTCTCAACCAGCTAGTTACGAGACAGCTCCTTGTAACTTGTGACGGCTGAAGAGAGCTCAATTAGATTTTTCCAATTTGTCTTGAGGATTGGAGCAAGAAGAGACTCCTACCATGAATGCATCTGTATAGTAGTAACCCTAACCCTAACCTTCGCCCCACGCCTCTCAGAGAAGCTACGCCACACCGACTTCCCCGCCTACTCACATGGTTGCTGTGCAGATCCAGGAAGCGGAGGTTGACGAACTTGTCGATGAAGTCTGGGATCTTTCTGATCAAGTTCCTGCTCAGGTCCAGTTCGTCCACGTCGCACAGCTTCAGGATGCACTTTGGCACGGCGGTGATCTCCTGGTTGCTGAGGTCCAGGCGCCGCTTGCCGTCCACGGTCAACTTGAGGCAGCTCTTGGCCTTCTGCAGCGTGATCTTCTTACCTCTAGGCTCGGCGGGTTTCTTCTTCCCCTTGGCCATGTTGCTGTGCAGACACAGGAAGGGGAAGTGTTTGTAAGTGCGTGTAGTTGCTGGGATTCAGTAATCCACTGTGACAAAGGAGCTGACAGTGGAACAAGCGTACAGGATTACGTTACCCATCAAAGTCCACATCAGATGAAACAGTAGACGAGGGCGAGCTTTACCCTTCATCCTCCCTTAGCTAAAATATGTGCAACACTATCAGCCTCGTTCCACTACAAAGGAAATTAAATAACAGTTTGCCGTGGCATTATAGTAGTATTGACATGTGTACAATACTGTGGTGCAATAGTCAGGATGCTGCAATCCACCGTGCTCCACCGGTTTGTTCTCAGTGGTTCTTAACTTTGTTTTCATTAGATTTTTAATATAATTTGCGTCATCATGTTTCCAGTTTGTGAAACATTTTTTGAAGAATATGTCTGATAAAAAGTTGCAACTGGTGTTGTCCGTTGTCTTCTGTGTGAGCCCTCTTTAGCCCTCTTGAGATTGTCGTTTGCTTGCTTTGCTCACTTCTGTTTCTCCTCTCGTGCACTGATTAAACTGAACAGTCAAGGGGGCAGAAGGAGCGCTTGGTTCGCGGCAGGGAACAGAGCTCTCTCTCACCGACGGCCTCCGCCGCCGATTCAACATTCAACAAGCTCAATCGGCCGGAAAGCCTCCGACTAGGGCCAACGGTACGGTGCTTTTCCAATACACAGGCAAGGGTGGAAGTAACTAATTACATTTACTCCAGTTACTGTATTTAAGTAGCTTGTATACTTGTGCTTTTTTGAGTATTTTTTTGAATTCAGTAACTTCACTTTTACTTAAGTATGTTTTAACGTTTGTATTTTACTTAACTACATTTGAAATCAGATCCATTACAGAGTCCAGATGCTGTATTCTCTCCTCCATTGGAATCAGAAACTGGACCAAACCTGCACAAGCATGTGGAGGAAATGTTACTTGAACTAACTGTATCATTAAATACTCCAGGATAGTAGCTTGGTTAACAGTATTGTTGCTTTGAGTTAGCCTGGTTGTTGCTAGCTAGTTGGCTAGCCTGCTAGCTAGCTGGATAGCTACTAGCAGAGGAAATAAATAATGTTGTTGATTAATTATCATAGATTACTAGTTACTATAATGATATCACACTTGTTGATTCAAGCTTTACTTAATTCATGTACTTTATTAAGTGTTTTTTTCTTAGTTTGAACTAACTTAGTAACTTTTACTCTGAGTATATTTTAAATGAGCTACTTCCACTCTAGTAAAATGTCAGCAAAGTAACAGTACTTCTACTTGAGTAGTATATTTCAGTACTCTTTCCACCCTTCCATACTGGTTGATACACTGGAATAAAGTGCTACTGGAAAGAACATTAACTGACATTTGCTATTACATCAAAACCTGCAAGAGAATAAAAAGTGAGCCAAAAAAAAGTAACTGGCCATGTAGTAAAACCATCTTTTCTCTAGAGGGAGATTAAACAGATTTGTAACTACTTTTATCTACTTGAAAACAAAAAACTACAGTGGAGAAACTTGTTGCTTTGATCTTTTACCAGAACCAGCCTGCCTGCTGCCTTAGATCCAGTACACAAACCCAGAAGAGAGAAGGGATGAATCAGTCCGTCTGCTCAGCGAAGACACAGGGATCCTCGGGTCAGCGTCCTCCTGTGTCTCCGGCCTGTGAATTATGCATCAAGATGCCACCGAAGAGCCATGTAAGTCACAACCAGGAAGTGTCAGATCGGTGTAGCGTGAAGTGGAAAGACTAGACTTGTTTAGCCGCCTCATACTGGATTTGTTTTCTTTTGTTTCCAGGCAACTGGTGTTTGGTCCCAGGTAGTTTATGACCGGGGCTGAGGCCTGCAGGGGGATCAGCTTTGGAGGTTTGTTGTTTCTCTTGCTGTATTCGCCAGAAATGACAGAATAACTATATTGGCCTTTTAATAAAAATCTGGTTTCGGCCTGTCAGTGCTGCCCACTGCTGGTGTGACGGAGGTGAGGATGTGACAGCTTCAGGCTGCCTCACCCTGCCATAAGAGTTCGTGTCCCATGATGGTCGAAATGCTGCTTCAGAGGCTTTTCCACACTGATGAGAATACAATTTTTGGGGAAACACTGAATACTTCTACTTTTGGCCTGAAAATGGTCAAAATGTTATATAAAATATTGAAAATCTGCTATTGGCAGCTTAAAATCCAAAAATATCAGTATTGATATCAACCTTCAAAAACCCATATCAGTCGAATCCTACACTGCCTACTTGACAACGGCCTTTTTCTAGTGAACCTGTGAAAGTATTGCATCTCCCAAACACATCATATACTCATGCTCATATACCCATCAGATACTTACTAGGGAAATACACAATCAGGTTTGTACACTTATATTGTGTTTTTACACCCTGGTAAGTATATTACACATCAGGGAAAGTTTCATCAAATTTGAACAATATTGTGCACTTACAATACTTTTCCAAGGGTAATGCGAAATGACAGCACAATATTATACTGTAATGGTCACTGCATGTGTACTAATTGTTGATATATTAATATATTTCAGCATGCACAGTACTAGAAACTTGACTACAGTGGCAGCCATTATACACATCTCCCTTCCCTATCCCTCCCTATATGCATCTCTCCTGCATTAGTGCTGCAGACAATCCTCTCTTGAACATTATTCCTTGTAGCGTATGACGGCTGAAAGAATATTTCTAAGTTAATACGTTCTGGAGCAGAAACGTCGCAGCAGTTCAGCAAGCATGCATTTAAAAAGTAGTATGACTTCTACAATGTGTTCAAGATGAAATGCAGAATGAAGAGCCATGCCTGCTTGATCCCTGTCACCTCGGTGTGATTTCATTCTGTTAATAGTAATAAAATGTATTTTCTTTGTTACTGTTAATACAGTGAAGATCTCTACATTTCGGCATGTGGCTAACTGTTTCTAGCAACATATCATTACGTTCAACGTGATAGAATTTATTTTTTTTCAATTTAAACTTTATGGTCCCATAAGGAAAATTTGGTTTGCAGGCAGGGTTTACAATAGAACAAATTATAAGATACTCCATACAGACAAAAAGAGACCAAAGTCAAAAGTTTGTTACAGTGCAATAAAATGTCAGAAGTAGGACGGCGACTTCGACTCCCACTGCTGTGGATGTAAATAGCATCCAGTCTGACCCATTTCCCAAGCTTTGGTATGATATATGTCACATGGCTGCATTGATATCACACACACACATAAATGCACAGACAAGTTTGTGTCAGCGGTGGGTGTGTTATATCACACAGTCACCCTTCAGACATTACTCAGACGCCTTTATATTTAGCCTGATGCATTTCGCATGACGCACGTTCGCTGCACGTTAATGCCAGACAGTAACTTGTACACGCCAGCAGATGGCGCCGCGTTTCTAAGTATTATGTTCAAAATCATCTCACTGTACCTTGAAATCTGACCAGTTCCCATCCAGACATCCCTGAAGACGCTGCAGGGTAAAAAACACCTCTGCAGTCAGATTTCTCACAGTGGTTTAGGGAACTCAGGAGAACATTCTGTCAAATAGAATGCAACAAGAACTGGTGGTGATGATCATTGTGATGTCATAGAGAAACTCGGAAAAGCTGCTACATGAACCTTTGACTCCCCTGATTGAGTCTCCCTGCCTTGAACAAACCAGTTATATCCCCCCTCCCTCTTGGACCTGAGCACTAGTAGGTTCATTCTAACACATGGGAAAGAAATGATGATCCCTGTAGTAATCTGTTCCATCTTCATGACAAATAACCCGGATGCTACAGGCAATTACACTGTTCACTATAATGAATGGCGTGTGTCAGGAACGCCAGGCTGTAGCTGCTGCTGCTAGGAGTGGGGAATACCATGATACCATTTGACCCAGACCACCAGTATGGATGGAGGCTGGGAGTCGGGATGGATGGGAGAGGGCGGTTACGCTTCAGTTCACAGATGGAAAATGGAAAGAAATCTTTCACAACACGGGCCTCATCTGTCTTTTTGTGCAGCGTGACGGTGAAAACAGTGAAAGGAGTAAGAGTGTCTCATAGAAAAAACAATAGTCCCCAGGCTGTTGCATCCTCCCACAGTTTAACTATTAACACCTGAACTGCTGTGACTTTTAATGCTTCAGTTTTCCTTGTGCACCTCTCACCTCTCTGACTCTCATATCATATCGAGGACGCCAGGCATCCAGGTCTCATAAATGATCTTAACCAGGTTATTCTAACCCAGTTATGTCGTTTACAAGCTCTGACCCAAAACTAGGGTTACACTATAAAGAGCAGTAATGTAAAACACTGATGCAGAAAACAAAAAAAGAAACATCTAAGACCACATTTACAGAAACAAAATATTTTGCACAGTGCTGTAGGTTTGATTCCCACTAGGCCCATCCTGGTAAGGAGCTGTAGTTATTCCCTTATGACCCTCCCTTATAAGACTCGCTAAAACGCAGCCTATCAGACGGAGTCATTTCCTTCAGTCGTGTGAAGTACAGGTCAGATGATATCCAGGTCACACTGCAGGAAACCGACCTTGCTGACCTAATTGAGTGAGGCACCGAGGACAGCAGGTCAGATTACATCAGATGATCTACAATGTGAGTGGAGCGTGTCTGTCTACACGTATGTACGTGTGTGTGTGTGTGTGTGTGTGTGTGTGTGTGTATGTGTGTGTGGGCGTACATCTGAGCATGGTTGAAAGCATCAGAGAGAGAGAGAGAAACAAAGAAACCAATAGAGAAATAAGGCCTGTAGAGACTTTGCAGTTGTGTCACAAATCTCAAAGCAGCCACGCCTGGCGCCATCTTGGAGGTCCAGCAGGAATAATGGATCAATATACAACAACCGTGCTAGAAAGAGAGATACCTTTTAACCAAACTACCAAAACCAATTTCAGTTTCTTAGGATTCATCTGACAGCTCTATGCTCAATCCTTTGATATTCCACTAGAAGCAATGTGTTTTTCCCATTCCCAAAATGGAATGAAAGCTAGCGTCGGCCAGGAATTGGATCTGGGCGACTCCTGAAGCTGGATGCTGCCAGTGGAGCCGGGTCAGCTGACTGCACCGGGAGCCTTCACATCTCAACATGGAAGGTCTTCATGTTCACAACCTCGTCTACATCCTCATTCGACTCCCTGCAGCATTTCATCAGCGAGGATGTCCATCCTTTCTTTCACTCCACATTTCCTTCCTTCCTCGTGTTGTGAAGCCGGTTTCTTCTTCCTGCTGTTGTCTGCTGGTCGGTACCAAGATGTCATTTAGTCACATAACAACAGGTCCGTATTTATCCAAGGGCCTCCTGGGGGATATGTCCTGTTGAGACTTCCAGTTGAGTATGTTTCTCTACTTTTCTTTGCTGTATCCTTTCCCAGTTTGTTGCTGCAGCAGCCCAGTTATCTTATGTTCACTGCTTCTTTCTCAGTGGCGACTCACAGGGCTGCTTGAACTGCACCAGGATCAGTTGGTGTCATCTCTCAAGCAATACATTCAACAACGTGTGCTTTAAACTCCTCAGATATGTTTTTTGGATCCTCTACATGAAGACACCGTCACCCAAAATGCAATCTAACAAATAGTTAGGAACTACAGGAAATTACCTCAAAATGCAAAGGATTATGGGTATAAGAGATTATGATAACGATTAGTGATAAAAGTTCATGTTTTAATAGATTTAATGTGCCTGCTGTTTCCTGCTGCAGTGAACTTCTGGTACGACATGGAGTACGACATCAAGTACAACTACTTCCAACTACTGGAGTCCCTGTCGGGGGTTGCAGGGTCACGGTGACATCACAGGAAATGGCTTCACAGGAAATCCCCCCCACATCTCAGTTAATGTTAATGTTAAATACCCCCAGCAGAACTATGATAAGAGGAGCAGGTTGTTTTATTTACCGGCAGGCGAATTTTACCGGCAGGTGAATTTACCAACAGATTATTTTTTTACCGACAGGTGAATTACCAGCTGCCTTCATTATGGTAATCATCCTTCATTAACATCTGTTTCTGTCTTAATACATTTTTATTAATTTTATTACTTAATATCTGTCGTCTGATTGGTTTGTTGTTATTCCTTTGTAATATTTACATTTTGCTTTTAAGATGCAACAGCTTTATTTTGAAAATGTAAATATCATAATGGGAATATAACATTGATGATAATAGTTTTCTCCTTAGATGGATAAAAATAATTTATTAATTTATTAAAACAGTAACGCTGTGTTCACTGAGGTCCTCGTGTTCTGGATGTTCAGCGTACTGTGTCTGAAAGTCTTAAAGTCTTAAAGGTTATGATCTAAACTCAAGGCCTTGAATACAGTATGAATGTTGTGGAGAAACCAGTCAAGTCACCAGACCAGATTACATTACATTACAGTCATTTAGCAGACGCTTTTATCCAAAGCGACTTACAATAAGTGCATTCAACATAGGTAGGCAAGAAAACTACTAGTCACCAGAAATCGTAAGTGCATTTCCTTCCTAAACAAGCAACTAAGAGCATAACTAGTGTTAAGGTAAGAGTGCAATAAGTTAGCAACCTACTATATCTTAAACAAATGAGACAAATAAGAGAATCAAATAAACAAGAGCTAAGACAAATAAGTGTATCAAATGAACAAGAGCCAATAAACAAGAGCTCAGACACATAATTGACGACAAATAGGCAAGGCTAAGGGGAAGAGTCAGGGTAGTGTTTCCTGAAGAGGTGGGTTTTCAGCCTGCGGCGAAAGATGGGCAGCGACTCTGCTGTCCTGACATCAGTGGGGAGTTCATTCCACCACTGTGGGTCCAGGACAGAGAAGAGCCGTGACCGTGTAGATCGGCCGCAGGGACCTCTGAGCGACGGGGCAACCAGTCGCCTCGAGGCAGCAGAGCGAAGTGGTCGGGCGGGGGTGTAAGGCTTGACCATAGCCTGGAGGTAAGAAGGAGCTGTTCCTTTCACTGCCCTATAGGCTAGCACCAGGGTCTTGAACTGGATGCGAGCCGCTACAGGGAGCCAGTGTAGAGAACGGAGAAGGGTAGTTGTATGGGAGAACTTGGGGCGGTTGAACACCAGACGAGCTGCAGCTTTCTGAACAAGCTCCAGAGGTCTGATGGCAAACGCCGGGGCACCAGCAAGGAGGGAGTTGCAGTAGTCCAGGCGGGAGATGACAAGAGCCTGGATGAGCACCTGCGCTGCCTTGTCAGTGAGGAAGGGGCGAATCCTCCTGATGTTGTAGAGGAGGAATCTGCAGGAGCGTGTCACTGATGCGATGTTTGCCGAGAACGACAGTTGGTCGTCCAGGGTCACACCCAGATTCCTCGCAGTCCGAGTTGACGTCACCACAGCATTATCAATGGTGATGGCCAGGTCTCGGTGCGGACAGCCCTTCCCCGGGAGGAACATCAGCTCAGTTTTGTCCAGGTTGAGCTTCAGGTGGTGCATCGACATCCACTCCGAGATGTCTGCCAGACACGCAGCAATGCGTGCCTCCACTTGTGTGTCAGAGGGGGGAAATGACAGGGTCAGCTGGGTGTCATCTGCATAGCAGTGGTAGGAAAAGTCGTGTGAATGGATAACAGAACCAAGAGATGTTGTGTAGAGGGAAAAGAGGAGAGGGCCTAGATGAACAAAGGTCTTGAACTGGACTTGATGTGTCGTTGGGATTCTGACCAACAAGGTTTTAGATCACTGACGTGGACTGACGTGGACTGATGCTCCTATCCAGATGTTTCTTCATGTGTTCTTAACTGGTATGAACACCAGAGAAGAGCAGACAAGTCCATCATGGTAGATCAAGTTCCAGACTGGAACCAGGTTGGTCTGGACTCTGTAAACCTCCTGTACCTTCATAATGCTCCAGATAGGCGATTTATCAGGATGTGTTTTAAAAAGCATTTATGCTATCAAACCATTTTCAACTTGACATTTGACGGTGATAAGACCTCACAGACACGATGGTCTTTGTGGTTTGTAGTATTTCATCAAACGTGAGTGTCCTGAACTTCCCAATCTTTCATGGAAAAGCGTTGTGATCAGTCATCAGTCTGATAGTCAAACCAGCTGCATTCATCTGGGTGGGGAAAGTGAATGAGGAATGCAACCACTGCCCTGGTGCCCTTGAGCAAGGCACTTGATTTGATGTGTGAAATGCATGATAACCCCAGACTACAGCAGAAGAAAGTGTTACTTAAAACACTTATTTCCATTGTGTTCCTCGACAGGAGACAAAGAAACTTGACACACAAAACAACAGAATTTATTATATTTTTACTATTTACTATATTTTTTATAGTGATGTTATCGCTTCCTTTTTCAACATCACTTTGACAGGACAGTTGTAGATCTGCAGAGGGAGGAAGTTCCACAAACTAATATTAGAGAAGCAAAATTAGGTTTTTTTTCTGCAGATGCTTTTCACTTAAACCAGTCACTGCACAGAGACCAGCAGCAGACCACTGGTTCTCCTGAATGTGTCTAACTGTATGAACTGTATGCATCGCCTGAATAGGTCATGCAGGCCAGACTCAGTCAACCTTCCCTGGGAAAATAAAGCCTTTTCAAAATAAAAGCATGCAAGACATGTCTTTGTGCTTCTTCCTTTCCAGAAACACTCTGGCGTGCTTTGTCGTCTTCATGAACTATTATTCGGGCCTTGTAATGCACAAACAAGAGGACAGCTCCGTTGGTGAAGAGAGATGAGTGATGGCTAGTCGGACATGTTTTGGAAAGCTGGCACCGCGGGGACATAGACGTTCCCTGGTGTTTATCTAAGCCTCGGATGGATGTGGCCTGTTCTGCTGCTTCAAAGAGCTCCTTCTGTTTCATAAATGTTTGTCCACGTCTCGTCCGGGAACGCTTCAGAGTATTCGCTAATCAGTGTGTTTGAGGAAAGTGTTTTAGGTCGGCTGGATCAGATGAGTCATGTGATAGTTCTGGAAATAAAGAAGATTGAATCAAAGACAAAAGGTGGTCGATCGTGTGATGAGGACCGACATTTAAAACAACTAAAACCTTTATAAGCTGCATTTAAAAGAGTATTACTTGTAGCCATTGTGCTGTGGTAGTATCACTGGTATCTTATGTTGTTATTTCATTACGGTTCTTTTAGTTTGACACTTTATACTTTCTTCTGTTTTATTTTATTGTTACTGTACATTGTTACGTTACTCTTATGCTGTTGAGAGGAGAGTCATTGGCTTTGTGCATTTGATAAATAGACTTTGAACTTGAACGTGTTTGTCTTAATGATCTTTAGTGGATGATCCATTTCCTGACTTCCCTTTGTTGCAGCCGATTGTCAGACGCTGTATTTGACAGAAAAGTGATTTATATATATAAATAGGAAGAAAAATCACTTGAAAACGATCCCAGACGTGTCGAAGCAACTCAACGGTACACTTTTAACCACCTCTGATGTCACCAGAGGATGATGTCATCGCTGTTAGACCCAGAGGGGTGGCAGGCGGCGAGCCAACCCAGCAGGCAGCCGGCCAGAGAGCCTGAGCCAAGCTGGTTCCTATTAGTGAGTCATGACGGTTTCCCTCGCTACTTACTAATAAATCTGATGGTGACCGGGGCCCGATAACGCTCTGGAGTCTGAGCTCACCACCAGCATGCTCTCGGCTGTGGATCAGGGCTGTAGTCAAGACCAGGTCCTGAGCTTCACCCGTCAGCCTCCAGTCAATCAGTGCAGAGACGTTTGAGGAGCGTTACATGCAGAAGTTGAAGTCATTGAAGTTGTTTGTAGTGCTGCAGAGAAAATAAACCAAACATAAATAATGTTTAACATTTTTTCTACTTTTAGATAAAGAGTCGAGTCAACATCCAAGTCCAAGGCGTCAGAAAAGTGTTTGAGACTCCAGAACTACAAAAAAAGAATTTAGCTAAAGAAAGAGTTTTACGTTATACAGTAACCAAAATGAGTATATTTAATACTACAACCAGACTATACTTTGGCTTGGTTTTCTTCGTGGAGATGGAGCAGCAAGCATGCAGTAAAGTGTGACTTACCGTGGCGACACCTTCAGTATTGCTCCTGTGTCTTTGATTCACAATACAAACATGAAAGTCACCATGACACCAGGAGCCCGTCTACATGCTTACCTGCTAGATCTGATATGTTATCTATCATTAATACAGATGCAATGGAGGTTAAACCCCCTACATTCAGTTTACCATCTTTCTAAAGTGACGGTGTTGGTGGTGTAGATCGTAGATACAGGATGATGGACTCTTTTAAGGGAAAACGGCAGGAATTAATGCTTTAACATCGTTTCTGAAAATAGACTCAAGCCTCATGACGCTAACTGACTGGAGGTCAGAGTGTAATCACCTTTTATTAACACATCCTCCTCTTTACTGCACGCTTGCTGAGCTAATATTTCACTCTGGCTCCAGTCGTCAAAAGGAAAACAAGAGTTTTATGTTACAGTACAAATTCATTTCTACTGTGTGACGTCCTGCACTGTGTATTTAGAGTAACAGATACTGTGTGTTTACAGAAGGGATCCAGGAGGAAGAGAGTTTTTTTCCTCCAACTCCTGACCACTATTAACCAGCTCCCAAACTGGATGTCCACCGTCAGATCTGGGACCAGAGTCCTGCAGGACATCCAGTCCGAGGCCTCGGTCTAATTCAAGCCTCCTGTGCTTTCCAGCGGCTGAAGTCTTTCATTACGCTCCTTTTAGTTCAGCTGACCCGAGGCCAGCGTAGCTCTGTGTTCCTGTAACCACACAGGATATGTTAGATGTAGGCCGTGTGTTTACGATCTGTCTGTTGTCTTACTGTCTGTTGTGTTCTACATGGTTGTTGTTCATGGGAGAGCATGCATGTGTGTTTTCCTTTGGGTTTGATAGTTTGAGTCCCTGTGAGGCTCAAATGAGCGACGAGCGTCAACTTGGCCCACGCCCACAACTTCCTCCTCGGTACCTTCTTACTGTCTGGATTTCATTCGCCTTATTATTCTTGGATCGTTTTCCTCCCTCCTGAGTTTTGATTTCATCTAGTTTCTGTTGCCCAGTGGACCGGAGTCTTTTCATCAACTTCATTTTTATCTTTTTGGGCGAGACGTTTCTGCAAGACCCTTGAGGGTTTCTCAATCTCGCCCACAGTTTTCACGTTTCCTCTCTGCAGTTTTTTTTTTGTTTAATCATTTGTACATGCAGATAAACTAAACCTGCAATTTAAACCTGCTGCTCTCTCATTACGGCGCCTCCACCGCCGCAAGACTAGCTGACACCCACCCAGGCTACTAGCGGCTGCACCCCTCCCTTCACCCCCTCGTTAGGCCGACATGGAGGCGGGGTCTAACCGGAGCAAACAGTCTGACCTATAGGAACCTGGTTTATTAAGCTCAATGAGAAACTCAACGATCAAGCAGCATAGGATTATAAGTTTGCAAATTTGATTCCCTGAGGCAGAGCTTCAATCTAGACCTTCATCTGAACTGAGACTCTTTACATAAGGACTTAGTATAATATATAATAATATATAATATGTATAGCTGTTACACTGTATGGTCTCTCCTTGTAGGTCTACATAAGAGCCTAGCTGCTGCTTTCTGAATTAGATAATAAAGAAATAGAAAATTAAATAATAAAAATAGACAAATGTCTCAGAGGGAATATGGCACATTTCTTGGTAAAACCCTTTTTGTTATTTAAGCATTTCCCCCGAAATAAAAATGTACAAACATTTTAAAACCATCCACTTTATATTTACTTTACACATTAATACACACTGTACAAAAAATAAACAAGAAAAGAGACAGGAATGGAAAAGGCTGCAATGTAGATGAATGCAGGTCAGCAGTGAGAGGTGGGGGAGAGAGAGAGAGAGAGAGAGGAGAGAGAGGGAGAGAGAGAGAGAGAGACAGAGGGGGAGAGAGAGAGAGAGAGAGAGAGAGAGAGACAGAGGGGGAGAGAGAGAGAGAGAGAGACAGAGGGAGAGAGAGAGAGAGAGAGAGAGACAGAGAGAGAGAGGGAGAGAGAGACAGAGGGGAGAGAGAGAGAGAGAGAGACAGAGGGCGAGAGAGAGAGAGAGAGACAGAGGGAGAGAGAGAGAGAGAGACAGAGGGCGAGAGAGAGAGAGAGAGAGACAGAGGGAGAGAGAGAGAGAGACAGAGGGAGAGAGAGAGAGAGACAGAGGGAGAGAGAGAGAGAGAGAGAGAGAGAGGGAGAGAGAGAGAGAGAGAGACAGAGGGAGAGAGAGAGAGAGAGACAGAGGGCGAGAGAGAAAGAGAGAGAGAGAGAGAGAGACAGAGGGCGAGAGAGAGACAGAGGGAGAGAGAGAGAGAGAGAGAGAGGGAGAGAGAGAGAGACAGAGGGAGAGAGAGAGAGAGAGAGAGAGAGGGAGAGAGAGAGAGTGAGACAGAGGGAGAGAGAGAGACAGAGGGCGAGAGAGACAGAGGAGAGAGAGAGAGAGAGAGAGAGAGAGAGAGAGAGAGAGACACATGGTTCTAGTTAGTGGCCTCCCATTAAGGACGATGTGGTCTGGGAGAAACTTTACATTTCACAGTTTAAAGACGTTTGAAAGTTTTTCAGGCAGAAGAATATTCACTGTCCAACTTGTCCTGTATTTAACTTGCACACACCCACGCTAGCTAACGTAGCTAGTAGAAGCTAGCGTTAGCAGTGGCTAGTAGTCCCATGTTAACAGTAACTAGTTAGCTAGCTACCAGTTAGTTCAGGTTAACTAGCTGACTCTTCTCCAGCTCCAACTCAGAGTGTTTTGGAGTAGAGACTAGGGCTAAAGACAAGACAGTTTACTGAGTCACAGTAACCTACATTTGGAGACAAATCTACCTGATCACACTGATCACTTTGACTGAGAACGTTACTGGATGATCTACAGACCATCAACAACCTCTTTGCCTGGCTGTAATGTATTTGTGCTCAGACAATTCTCCCCTCCAGCTGTCATTAGTAGTTCGGCATGCTAACAGTGGGACTTCTGCAACAGCTGCAACTGCATGGACATCTCCACATGAGATAGTGGAGGTTTGGGGGGAAGGGAGGTGCCTTTGTGTCTGGGGTTTCAAGTTCACTGTGAGGAAGAAAAAAAACAACACTCTGCTCTCCTTTGCTTTTCCATGGTTAAATCCAGAGGACCTTTAGATGGAAAAAGACGACTAAGCATTTTCACACTCGGATTCATGGAAAAGTGAGAAAGCTAGCGGACGGCATCCACGGTAGAGGTGCGATTATGATCGACAAATCGACTCTGAGATTATGTTGTCCTGTGGTTAACGAGGAATTACCCCTGACGCCAAACAGGCCAAACTCTTTTTAGTTTGTTGCTTTTTGTAGTAATTGCTTGCAGCTTTGTGGATTTACAGTATGTGCCTTTGTGTACCAGCATCCATGCGTGTACAACATGTGAGTGCGTCCTCGTATGTGTGCGTGTCGCCAACAGCCTGTTCAGTTGACGTTGGCGCCAGATGAAAGGGCCGGCGTGATAACACATGGGCTGATCGCTGCCTCAACACCAACCCTCTGGAGCTGTGGTCATTATGAACACTAACCAGACTGAACACACACCGGGGACACACTAGAAGACATTTTAAAAACACATTAGGTCACACTCATAACTCTGGATGAAGGAGGGGTGGGGCTCTGATCTCCAACGTGAATCCAATCAAAACAACAGCCAGACTCGACTTGTTCAGATGGTCTGAAATATCAAAGATGTGTGATATTATCACAGCAGCTCAATCGATCAGGGGGGTTAATATTGAAACTGTAAACCCCTCAAACAGGGGCGGATTTAGTGATTTTGGGGCCCAAGGCAAAAGCAAGCATGGGGCCCCCTGAATCCCAACCTTCACTCTTTTCAATCCATCCTTTCTATACATCACCTTCAAGCTGGGTGACTCAAGATTGAATTTGAATTTCTCCTCAAGAGGAGGGGTCTTTTTCTATAAGTACATTTCTTTTAAACTGATGAAAAATAAGCACATAGTACTTGATAGTCTTGTCTTTTGTGGGGCCCTCTGGCTGCCTAATGGTAAGACCGCCCCTGCAAACAAGCCTCCAGTTGGGATGGGTGGTGTGAATCGGCCTGCTTATCTTCTAGTGTGCCCCTGGTCTAAACCTGCGTACATACAGACTGCCACTAAATACTCCAGGATACAAAACATTTCATTCTGCATTTTGGCCTCGTAACAGGAAGTTGAAGAAAATGTAAAAGTCATATGTACAATTCCAAATTTGACAGAAAAGCTTTCACAAACCATCCGGCACAAAAAACAATAATACAGACTATAAATAGACAATACTTTATACAAAAGGCACAGGTATTAGTGGGCATCTCTCACAGCTGCCTCTCCTCAAACAGTATCTGAGCGTACACGGTGCCCGTGCACGACGCCTTGCTCTCCGGTAGAGGCTTCACCAGCTCCAGCTCTGCGTAGGTCAGACTCTCCTCTGCTATCTTCGGCTGCAGGGTTGGGAAAGGGAGGAGCAAGGAGAGGAGATGAAAACGATGGCGAGACGCACAGTAACATTCAGGCTGTGCTAGGCAACGTTTTTGTGTAAACTCGTCTGTCTGATCAGCCTAAACCCCCAGGATCCAACGTTAGATCGTCTCGTCTCTTTGGTATCTTTGGTATGAAGCATCTCAGATGAGCTGTGTGAAGTTTACTGACATCACGTGACAGGATTTCTGGGTTTTGACGTCAGCAAAGTTCAAACAGTTGCCTCTCGCTGCCACTTGCAACGTGCAAAGTTTTATGCCGTCCAATACTTTGCAATTATAATTGGCAGTTGAATTATGTTGAATTATGTGGCAAATTCTGTGACATTTTTTGTTTGTAGACATTGCTATCACATTATAGCAAGAGGGTGATACTCATGCGGCTAGGTACAATGCGCAACCAAGTACCGTGAGCATCACCAGAGTATCTCTCTAATGAAAGGCTTGTCGGGTATTATAGGTTTTTACAACAGTTACCAATGCATGTGTAAGGTCTGACCTCGACAGTAGTGTATTTAATGCTACATAAAAATGAAAAATAGGTGGTGGTTGAATGAGAAATAAATGCTAACTGGCTCCCTGGTTAACACAGGAATTGGCATAGCAACCAATAAAGTACAGTCAACTTGCAGGGAAGAGGACATGGATGGTACTCACCAAAACCACTTTCCTTGGTTGTGGCTTTAAAAGTTTGGGTTTCCTCATTTTGTCTCCAATGGGAGCTGCGGGGACAAAATACAAGTCAGTGGCTTCAGAGAGAGCGATGGACGCCACGCCATCGAAACCACACAACCCTCCACTCACTGTTGACGTGTTTCAGAGCTTCAGCACCCATACTGGTTCTCAACTGGGCAGAACACTGAAACCCTGCAAGACTTTGGCATAAAAACAGTCAAAGTCAAAAACAACATCAGCACGAAGCGCCGGCCATCAGCCGCCTCGATCCAGAAAACTGTCCTTCCAAAACCACATCGGCCAAACCCTCATGGTGACTCATGCTTTGATTCAGTGGACTTCAAAAATCAGTTGTTTGTTGAATGAAAGCACATCTTTCTATGTATTGCAGTTAATCATTTTTTTATTTAATGATGTTTGATTATTTGTACGACTGTATTGATCCAAACTGGGTAAGAAATGTACTCTTTTGTCCCTTTGATCTGCTTTCTATGGGTCCATCTCCCAACCAGTCCATCTTCCACCAGTTTATCTTCCACCAGTCCATCTTCCACCAGTCCATCTTCTATCCAGTCCATCTTCCACCAGTCCATCTTCCACCAGTCTATCTTCCACCAGTCCATCTTCCACCAGTCCATCTTCCACCAGTCCATCTTCCACCAGTCTATCTTCCACCAGTCCATCTTCCACCAGTCCATCTTCTATCCAGTCCATCGTCTATCCAGTCCATCTTCCACCAGTCCATCTTCTATCCAGTCCAGCTTCCACTAGTCCATCTTCCACCAGTCCATCTTCTATCCAGTCCATCGTCTATCCAGTCCATCTTCCACCAGTCCATCTTCCACCAGTCCATCTTCTATCCAGTCCATCTTCCACCAGTCCATCTTCTATCCAGTCCATCTTCCACCAGTCCATCTTCCACCAGTCCATCTTCCATCAGTCCATCTTCCACCAGTCCATCTTCCACCAGTCTATCTTCCACCAGTCCATCTTCTATCCAGTCCATCTTCCACCAGTCCATCTCCCAACCAGTCCATCTTCTATCCAGTCCATCTCCCAACCAGTCCATCTTCCACCAGTCCACCTTCCACCAGTCCACCAGTCCATCTTCCACCAGTCCACCAGTCCATCTTCCACCAGTCCATCTCCCAACCAGTCCATCTTCCACCAGTCCACCAGTCCATCTTCCACCAGTCCATCTCCCAACCAGTCCATCTTCCACCAGTCCACCAGTCCATCTTCCACCAGTCCATCTCCCAACCAGTCCATCTTCCACCAGTCCACCAGTCCATCTTCCACCAGTCCACCAGTCCATCTTCCACCAGTCCATCTTCCACCAGTCCACCAGTCCATCTTCCCGGCTCCCTTGTTGAGTTTTTTTTTATGATATTCTTATTTTGTTGTTGTTGATGCAGTTGTTTGTGTGTGGTCAGGTTCTCCTACTGCTGGTTGCGTGGTACCATCTTCTACTGCTTCAGGCAGTCTACTCTGTTGTTTTCTGACCAGAAACCACTACATTTGTCTCTCCCAGAATGCATTGGAAACAACAGCTCTGAGAGTCCCGTGAATCACCTACAGCGGTCCCATGAGTGACAGTAGTCACATTCATGTGAAAATATTTGACAACTCAAATATTTTTTGCCCCCTTGTTTTAATTTTAAAACTTTTTCAGATATTTGTTGTGTTCTTAACTTGTATAAACACCAAAGAAGGTACATTATGGAAAACTGGAATCAGATTTGTTTGCCCCGCCCCCTCCCGGGATGACAGGTTACCAAAACTCTGTCCAATAAACAAGCTACTGGTGAGTCCATGTGACTTTTGTTTCCAAGCCCACTTGTAATTGTTAACGAACCAAAACAAACATGTAACAAGGTCAGTCCAACTGGGTCGGACCAAAGAGAAGATGAGACGTGTTTACCTTTGGCTGGTATCTCCGGTGGCGTCTCCTCTTGGTGCTCTTTGCTCCTCTTCTTCTTGTACCTCCTTTCCTTCTTAGGCAGGGCAGGAGACACACTGACCACACTGGTGAAAGTCTCTCCTGAGCTGGGGGGGGGGCAGTTCATCACAGATACTATTATTATTATTATTATTATTATTATAGCTTAACTGTTAAATAAAGTTATTATTATTAACCTGTCACCTTAGCTCTCGATGAGACAGCACAACAACATTTCAGTATTGAATTTCAGTAAGTTTCAGCAAGTAAGCAATACATGACTTTTTGGGGAAATGGCTTGTTGGTCAACTTCCCTTTTCTATGTTCTGACAGGAGAAATCATCTCTGGTGTCTCTGGTAGATTTCTCTGTCTTGGTCACATGCTAACATGTTAGCATGCAGTATGTTAAATGCCTGTAGGCAGCTAGCATTATCTAACGAAAGATGATAGATGTTTTAGTGATCCAGGGTTGGTTTTTCGGCCAACAGGCTAATTTCCCCAAAAAGTCGGTGTCGTCCTTTAACGCTCTGCAATAAGGACATTGTCAGAAAGTGTAAAGTTGTAAAGTCTTACCTGTTCTGGGGGCTTTTGACCAAGTGGTAGTTATCTGCAGAGATATGACAGAGTTAGAAACATAATAATGGGTGTGGTGACGAACGTCTCATTTCCAACTCAAACAAACTCAACCTAGTGACACAAAAATAGCACGGCGGTGTTAGGAAACCTGATAGTGTTCGGGTTGGAGGAGATGGGTGGAGTCCTGCAGAGAAAGACGGAGGAGGAAGAAAGCGAAGGCGGGGGAAAGCGAGACACAGGAAGGCCAGAACAGACAGAGGTCAGAGGTCAGGGGAGACGGTGGAGAGATGCTGACCTTTTAACCTCTGCTTCCGCTGTATGTACTGGCAGGTTACCGTCACCGTGAACATGCACATGCACAGCAGGCCCACGGAGCAGATCAGCACCGCACACAGGTACACATCTGAAACACACACACACACACACACACATTACAACAATACATCGGCTTTGCTCTACACAGAAATATTTTTAAAAAACCTTTTCCAAGAACATGTTTTGCCTTACTATTTAAGGTCCTCTGGGTTCGGTTGGGCTATTTTTACAGTCCCAGTCCACCACAAACACACACACGCACACACACACACACACACACACACACACACACACACACACACACACACTTACCTTCAAACAGGCTCCACAGGCTTTCTTTGGCCTTGGTGGCTGGTAGGACATGCACTGCAGAGAGAGAGAGAAGGGAAACTGATTACACGCTGTGGAGAGTTTAAATAAAGTTAATTGAAGATAAGGAGCTGAGGTTTGACTCCTCCCAGCGCCATCCTCTCCCTGAATCACTCCGTGGACCGCAGAGCGCCAACCTTCACCTTTACTGGGTCAAAGAGATGAACGGCAACAACTCGGTCATTAATGTAAAAGGTTGGTTCAGATTTATGTGTCACCTTCAGCTTCCACTCAACGCTCCATCGGGGCTTCTCCAGGGTTGCTGCACGGCCAGAGACCATGAACGCACCATGAACTATGTCACTTTATTAACACAATGTTGTGGTGGAAGAGGACAAAGGGTACACATTCTGGCTGTGTTCACACTGCAGCTGAAATTGTCCCAGTTCTGTTTTTTCCCAAATGGCAAATCTGATGTTTTCTAATCAGTGTGAACGGCAAAAAGCTGCATGGAGTTGCTTTTTTTTCAAATCTGGTCTGACCACATGGTACAAAAATTTGAACACTTGAATCTCGATTTTATCAGCTTCGCTAAATGTTACGTCATCTGAGACCACAGCAGCTTGGCTGAGCAGCGTTAGCATGGAGGACAACAATGGACAGGAAGACAAAGACACCTCAATTCAGTTAAAAGTTAAAAGCATCTTTTATTGTTACGCTGCTGGTGTCAGGTTACACTGGTGTCAGGTTACACTGGTGTCTGGTTACACTGGTGTCAGGTTACATCCTAGAATAGATGCCAACAGACATCCATCAGATCTGAGCAGCAGAGTGACTGCAGAGTGACTGCAGCCTCAGTCTGTAATGAGAGTTGCTTAGGAAAATGTTTCCCATACTCACCCCACGCCTCTTAACCACGCCTTACCCCACACACACACACACACACACACACACACACACACACACACACACACACACACACTCTCACATCTCCACCGCATCAGACCACACCAATCTTAACACTGTTGTACTCTTGCTGAGCTGGTGAAGTGACACCCACCCAGGGCATCTTGAAATACCCCAGACCACGAGCAGCTGCCGACGGGCCGGCTAGCCACGCCGGCTGGAGGCTTCCCCACTGGCAGACTGGCCGACTGGCTGACTGGCTGACTGACTGGCCGACTGGCTGACTGGCTGACTACCGGGCAGACAGGCAGGACCGCTCGCTCTCCAGCCCAAAGCATGCTTCATATCACCCAGATACTAAACTATAGAGGACGTTCTGGTTTACACTGTCGCAGGGGAGCAGAGGAACTCGTTGTCAACCACCACCTCAGTCTTGGAGTTAGCCTTCTCCAGCTCCAAGTGTTTTGGAGTAGAGACTAGGGCTGAAGACAAGACTCTGGACCTCCATGGTGGCGCCAGCTGTTGTTGCTGGGAGATTTGAGACTGCAAAGGAGCCATTATAGAAAAAAAAACCCTTCCTGCATTAGCATTGTAGACAAATCTGTCTTGAACTTGCAGTAGTATGCAGTAGAACCACATGAGTAAACTCATGTCTCTCAACCAACTAGTAACCAGACCATTTCAGACCACACATAACTTGAGTTTTCAAAATAAAAGCCTCTCAGGGGTTGAGCAAAAGCAGAAAATCTACATCTACATATAACATGCTTATCCTGGGAGTGGATATGGAGCGTATTAAAACTGATGCCCTCCCCACCACATTTGTACGACTGGGCTGCTTTGAGAAAGCCACTGAGGAAAAACTGAGCTCCGATTCAAAACCAATCCCATAGATCAGCGTGGAACAGCCTGGCTGTGGATGAGCTGTTCAAAACCATGTTCAATATATTTGCAATAAGCTCACACATCAGTTGACAAAATTGAAATGATCCGTCTTGCAAGGCGAGCAACGCCAACTCAGGAAATGAAGCGAGTACACTCAACATTCAGAGTGTCATCAGGATTATCAGTCAGTATTATTAACGCCGGGCCAGGCAGCAGGTTTATAGGTTATAGCTTTAGAGCAGCCAGAAGACGCTTCTCTCTCGGGACGTTACCTTTGAGTCTGTGAAAGCAGCAACCCTGCCTGACCACATGTGACCTACATTCTGTTGGGAAACATTTGCGTTAATAGGGTTTTTAAGGGAGGACAGACAGAAAGCCTCAGACTATATTAGTTCCAGGATTTGCGCCAAATGTTTACTTTATGAGTATGAGTGGGTTTGCAGGTTGACGGATTTAAAGCTGCACTAGGCAGGATTTTATGAAAAACTGTAACTCGTAAGCTTAAACCACAACAGTGAAGCTGCACGAGAGGAAAGCATCCCTTCCTCTAACTTAGACGCTGTGGATTTGTCATTTTCTGGTGTTGGGTATGTAGAGGTCTCCGCCCACAGGAAGTGACAAATCAAAACAAACACTTACTGTTTTGGTTTTTTTTGCACATTTTTTGAAGCAATTTAAACAAGAAGAGGAAAGATAACGGGGGCTTCCTCTTTTTCCTGTCCTAAATAAATCTTTCAACCAATAGCTGATGTTGCCTGCGTGTCGCCTAGTGCAGCTTTAAGCGACATCCTGCAGCCTGGTCACAGCACAGACTCAGTTTCAGGTTAAGGTGCTAAATAAAACAATTATCTACCACGTCAGCTGGTTCACAGAGGATCTGGGATGACAGTAAGCTACTCACGGCAGAAATCCTGCTCAGGCTAAAAGTGTTTTTGTCTCACTTTCTGTGCAGCTCTGTCAGCGCCCTGTCAGCAGCTGCACATGTTGGAACAATCAGACGTGGGATTGAATCTGCAGCGCTGTACGCCATGAAACTGTCTTTATCCTCATCTAGAAAATGTCATCCTTGTACAGCGTTTGAATGGTTGCGGACGGCGTGTCAGGCTACGGCGGAGACATCCAAACAAAACTGCTTCTTGTTCATGTGAGTCGCAGAGCTGCACACAGACCCGATGCTGTAAACATCAGTGGATGGATGTGACGTCTGGCGAAGAATGACCCTCTGTGTCTCCAGCATCCACTGAATCCCTCCAGTTCATTGTGTTATAAAGGACTGGAGAGGAACACAAGTGCATCGGGACAAAGCTTTGAATAATCCACGCTTTCACTTCCTGTCGCCTCTCAGCATCCTTTCTTCTAACTGCTTACTGTAAGACTGTGTTCCCGTTGTGGCTTCTTCCTCTTCCCTTTATGCTGCCTCACAGAGAGGAAAGTGTTCCTCCATGGCCTCAACATCTCTCTAAAAAGAGCCTCCATATTTCCCTGTTTTACACTTTTCCTGCAGAGTACCCAGAGTTCCTTGCTGTGTCTATACTTAAGCCCACGCCGCATCCGTCTGCCACCAACGTACCTCTTAAAAAGTCTCTCCTCAACTCTCGGCCGACCGCACCTGTTATAGAAATACCGAAGTCTGCCCTCAGTGTTTCTGCTAAACCCTTTGACCTTTTAGATGTTTATTGTAGGAGGAGGAAGTGTGTGTGTGTGTGTGTGTGTGTGTGTGTGAGAGAGAGAGAGAGAGCGAGAGAGACTGTGGAAACACCTGGTCACCTAATGTCATTCAACCACAGGAATTCCATTAGTTTTACGTGTGTGTGTGTGTGTGTGTGTGTGTGTACGTCAGTGTAGAACACACACACACACACATATATGGAAAAACACCGGGTCATCTGGTGTTTCTCATCTGAACCGGTCCTGGAGGTCTTTCCCTCAGATGTGTAGTTGATGTGTATCACAGTTAGTTTGGATGCTGAAGGGATGCCAGCGCTCGGTGGACCAACACTCACCCCACCTACATCTGGACGATTTACCCCAAAGTATTAGTTGTAAATATAATTCAAAACTTAAATGGGGGAAAAAATCTAATAGTTTGTCTTGGAGTTACTGGTCGGCCAATTGAAGTCACTGTGAGGATTTGGAAATGTATTTTTTACCGATTTTATTTTGGCTTCGGGAAGTAAAACTCTATTATACATGAATGAAAATCACAATACTGACTACTATAAATTACGAATTCAAGCTACTGAACAAGGTGGTTTGGTGCTAACAAAGTGCGCAGCGTGACGAAACCATCCTTCTTCATAGATGGTGAACAAATCCCACCTGCTGGAAACAGGAAACAGGATGTTACTAATATATCACAGTTCATAGCACGGTTGCCATATTCAGCAGAAAGCGTCTCAGTGAGGCAACCGTGGCCTGACGCTTCCTCCGATGAAAATAGCTCTCCACTTCCTTCACCGCGCGTGGGCGAGCCAGCCGCTCATCACAGACAAGCATCGGACGTCCGGCCCTCGCAACTATCTCTTGTTCCATTTCTGCTGAGTCCTTCTGGACCGTCTGCGTTCTCTACTTCAGGGAGGGAAACTCCTCGCGGCGGCCAACGTCAACAGCCCTCGGTAGGGACTGCCTGTCTGCCCGGGGCCAGACTTGGCCGAGGACACCCCGAACGTCACGGCCTACAGGAACGCTTCCATGGAAAATGTGGTGAGCAACGTCTGAATGTTGTTCAGCGTGCAGTAATAGAAGATGCATTGTCCTCAGATTGATGAAACATTCTCATTTTCAGTTAAATGAAAGTCAGTTTCGCCGATCTGCTCGATTCAACCTCCAGCCAGTTCATGGAAGTTTTTACATTTGCTTTTCTCTGGAGACAGGAAGTGACGCGTTTTACGATGTTTGTTTGGAATAAACAGAAGAAGAACTGGCTAGTTAGCATGAGCAGCGATAGCCACCGTGGCTGAACTCAAACTCCATCAACAGAAAACCCAAGGAGAAAGACGTCACAGTACTGGACACACTGTTTGATTGACAGGTGATCTCTGGGAAGAGCAGTGAGGAACACCACAGTGAGGAACACCACAGTGAGGAACACCACAGTGAAGGACACCACAGTGAGGAACACCACAGTGAGGAACACCACAGTGAGGGACACCACAGTGAGGAACACCACAGTGAAGAACACCACAGTGAGGAACACCACAGTGAGGAACACTACAGTGAGGAACACCACAGTGAAGAACACTACAGTGAGGGACACCACAGTGAAGAACACTACAGTGAGGAACACCACAGTGAGGAACACCACAGTGAAGAACACCACAGTGAGGAACACCACAGTGAGGAACACTACAGTGAAGAACACCACAGTGAAGAACACTACAGTGAAGAGCACTACAGTGAGGAACACCACAGTGAGGAACACCACAGTGAAGAACACTACAGTGAGGAACACCACAGTGAAGAACACCACAGTGAAGAACACCACAGTGAGGAACACTACAGTGAAGAACACCACAGTGAAGAACACCACAGTGAGGAACACTACAGTGAGGCTGAGAGACAAGATAGAACAAGAGAACATGTCAGATGTCCACTGTGATGCTCAGACCTTGTCTTGTCTGCAGCATCAACGTCTCTCCTGCTTCTTCTGGATCCTTCTATCTCCAGGCTTGTTCCTAACCGATGGCATTTCCCCTCCCAAATCAGAGGCAGTGAACTGACTCCCCTCCCTCTTCAGCCAGATGAATTAGGTCATCCATTAGTGGTCTGAGAGACTGCTGCTACTGGAGACGCACTATGACCAGCAGCTTTCCTAGTAGTACTTCACTTCTACTGAGTCCTTCCTCTCCTGACTGATATGTCTGTAAGCCTCTGACCTTCCGCTGTCCATCAACTAACCTTAAAGCTTAAAAAAAGCTGTAATAAATGAACAGGAAGTATTCGACATCATCGGTCTGTGTCTGTGTGTTCACGTCTAAACACCCCGTTTGCCTGAAATTGTCTTTTCAATGATGTCGGGGAGCTTTGGAGGTTTGTGGGCGTGGCCAGATATCCAGCACAGGAACATAGCAGTAATGGAGGAAAAGAAAGACAGTGAAGCTAAATGGTTCTATTGCCAATCGGCTTCGATCGGTGTTGGGGGCGGGAACTTGACCAACTGAGGGGGAGGAGGGCGGGACTTCCTGCCTCAAGGAGAAAAGCTATATATTGTAGCTAACGTCTACCAGTGTTGTGGAGGTGCAGTTCGTTTTCCAACCTCCTGCTGCTCCTTCTGGTTTAGTTCAGGGATCCTTTTGCCGTCTGACTGATTGATTGATTGATTGATTGATTGATTGACTGATTGATTGATTGATTGATTGATTGATTATCTGTAGCAACTTCTCCACATTGTGTTTTATTGAACTTTTTAAATTTGACTGACCACTCATGTCTTGTCCAGCTTCAAACTCACACAGTTGCTCATAGTCTCGTACTGTCGGCCATCTGTGTGCAACTCTTTTTGCTGTTCCTCTTATCAAAACATTTTTCATTACTTGTTTTGTGGTTGTAGAAATGGTTGCTGAGACTCCGCCCTCTGCCAACCAACACAGTGAAGTCATCCTGTTATACTCCTGCTGCAAACTGGCTTCAACATGGCTACCACCGCCCTGCTGTTCAGGTGTAACTACTACTGTGTTAGAGCTTTACCACTTTGATCTACTTCTCTGTTTGGCCTCAAGAAACTTCAACATTATTTTACATTTGGAAAGAAATGGAAAGTGTTTGTTGCCTATTTTGGTCTGGATTTGCTCTGGACTCTGTCTTGACTCGGTCTCGACCCCCTGCGGACCTGATCTTGATTCAAACTCGACTGGATCTTGTCTTGGACTCGACTAACTGACTGCAGTTACCTGATGCAGGGTGTTGCTGAAAAACAAATAACAACAAGTCCACCGTCTCACCTCTGAGCTCGGTGGCGGCGGTGCAGTTGGTGGAGGCCTTCCAGCGGTCCTGGTGCTTTTTAAACTCCTGCACCCGGCACATGTAGAGCCCGCGGTCGCCCTCGGACACATTCAGGATCAGCAGGTCAAAGATCTTCCCCTGCTTCACCACCGTCATCTTCAGCTTGGGCCACGGGAAGCTCTTGGTGTAGTTGCCATAGAAACGGGCCTTCCTCATGTTGACGCGGGCGATGAGGAGTTCGTCGTCCGGCTGGTCCGCGCCCGCCGGCAGGAAGGTCCATTTAACCACCGGCAGAGCGCCGTTGCGGCGCCGCTGGGACACGACGCAGGTCAGTGTGACGTTTTGACCCTCCTGGGCCACCGTGAAAGGGGAAGGGGCGATGGTGACGTTGACGGCCCAGCAGAGATCTGCAGAAGAAGAAAGATTTAGACCACATAAGGCATTCAGAAGGTACCAGAGGTGTCTCAAGGTACTTGTAGTGGTTTGCAATGGGCATCAAGATTTATCACAGCGGCTTCGTTCACACTGCAGGCACACTTGCACATATGTGGTTCTTTTTTTTTGGATTACTTTTCATATCCAATCTAGGATGGATCCCGTCTCTGACAGCAATGTTGGAAAGGAGCCTGTGAGCAGACTAACAAAAACAAAAGACTTCACATCCATTTGGTGTCTACACTCAGTTTCAGCTTGTTAACTGAATTGAAGCGTCTCCCCAAGTCCCTTGTTGTCTCATTGTCCTCCATGCCAACGCTGCCTCAGACCAACATTAAGAACTGTCTCAGGTTATAAGATTTAAGTGTCATGATGACACTGGTAAACTCTGATTTACAATACAAGACGCATGTAGGTTGCATGGCTTGTATCACATACCCATGTGGGCCAGATCACAATTGAAAAAATGTGTTTTTTGCTGTTCACACTGATGTGTGTTCTGAAAAATCTGAATCGTGACGCTTTCAGCTGCAGTGTGAACACAGCCAGTGATTCATGAACATGAGTTATCCTCAAGATAACTGTGTTAACCAGGGGGAGTTCAACCCCTTTCATTCCCCTTCTGATCGGCCCCTGGAAATCACTGTGAAGTTGAAAGCAGCCCAAAGGTTTAGGCAACAAGGCCAGTATAGATTCTGTAGACACATTGATACAGCCACCAAACTACAGATGCTTTTATAATGTAGACAGGGTTGTGGATTGTGATTAAAAGTCCAACCTTGGGAGACAAAATGTGTATCTCCGATGGTATACATCCCAAAAACAAAATCACAAAGACAATTTTTCTTGAGTAGTGGAGTGTTTTTTGAGAGGTTTGTTGAGTTGTGTGAAGATTCATAGCTAAGGTAAAACGTTTAGTGAGTTAGTTAGTGAGTTAGATGAAACCCAGTTAACAACAGAAACACTAACAAATGAATCAATGTCCCCCAGGTTCAGAGGAAGGAAGCGTCCAGCGCCTGACCGACTGACCTGAATCTGTCATCGATACGTTGCAGCACAAACATCACCAATATCTTTAGGTGGAGTCTGAGATGTTCCGGCTCTTTCACCGGGCTTGTTGTTGCTCAACGCTACCAAGCGTGGGAGGAATATTGAGGAACAAACTTTATTGCTGCATGTGTCGCATGACAATACAACACGCGTCTGTTTTTCCAGCGTTTCGTAATCCACACTGAGCAGCACGTCACACCCAATCACACACCATGAAAATGTATTTTTACATCGGGTCTGTCATTTGGTTTTGCATGACAAAACAAAGAAAAGATAATTGAGAGGTTGATTTTTTTTTTTTTGCTCGTGATGAACTCCAGACTTTTACTATTTTGACTTTCACTGAAATCACCGTGAATTAACTTAGAAGTGAAATTGCAAGAATTGTTTTACTTTCAAACACAAATATGGAAACCACCAATTTTCACTTTGCCGTCTCCTTTTCATCTCTGGCTAAATGTTCCACTGTGTTATTTTCTTGCCATCACAGCCTTCAGCCTCTCTTGGGACTCTATTCATTTCTGCTTCAGCGGGACGCAATCACCTTTTAATCCACTATACTATCAAAGAAACCTTCTGTTCTACATTGTTTTGCTGTCTGCAGTCTTTGTCTCCATCTCTTCACATCAACATCTTCCCAGATTCCCACATTTTCCCGCAAAGTTTCTTCTAAAGTTTGTAGAAAGTGCCTCCTCTCCTCCAGCTCCTCTTTGGTATAAAGTGAAATAAAGTTTTTCCTACCTCCGACTAATGCTCGAGTCAGGAGAGCGAAGACCACAGAGGAGATCTTCATTTTCCACGGCAGCAGCCTCCATAAACTCCCAGTTAAATGCCTCAGAAGAAAAGCAACCCCAGGATTCCTCTTCTTCTTCTTCTGTTTTTTTTGGAGTGTAATACGAAACATCGGCCGCTCTGTTTCTACTCAGAACCTCCCTCTGCCCCTCCCCCCTTCACCCTCAGTGAAAACACACATTTGGCAGGCTCACGTGCACACACACACACACACACACACACACACATAGACAGAAATACAGACAGGTGAGCACGTGCAAGGACACACACACACACACACACACACACACACCTCTGCTTTTGGCAGGAGATTGGGAAATGTAATTTCCTGTGCAGAATGGAGGGGGAGGAGCTGGCGAGATTGACGCCGAGCAAATCTCACTTCCAGCTGTGGAGAGCAGCAGGCACACACCTCGGCCAGGGCTTTTATTTTGTAACCCCCACTGGTAATGGGGCAGGATGGTGATCTCTGTGTGTGGGGGAGTCTGTCGGGGTCAAACCAAGATTGACCTTTTACTAGATGTGGAATATCGGCCAGTCAGTGATGGACGTTCCTCACAGCTGACATGAGATCTCACTTTCTTTGCAGCTTTTTTTCTTTGTCTAATTTTTCAATAATGTTTTTTCTGTAAATTAATTCTTCATTAAAAGTCAATAATGTTTCTTCTACCAGTGAATAGGAGATTCACATTTTGAATTTAACTTCAATCCTAAAACGTTGATATCGGCCTTCTAAACCCCACATCAGTCAAACCCTGCTGTATGTGTGTGTCTGTGTGTGAGTAAGTGAGAGATAAAGAGGCCGTGTGTGTGTGTGTGTGTGTGTGTGTGTGTGTGTGTGTGTCTGCCTCATGTAACAGGATCCCACAGTGAATCTTTGTGCAGCAGCCTGTTAGACATCATAGTGTCCCACAAACCCGGAGCTATCTATCCATCAGAGCTCTGGGAGCAGCAGTGTGGAGATCTGGGACACTTTCGGATTCACTGATAATAAAGGAGGCAGCCTGGGGGGCCTAGAGGCTTCTGGGAAATATGGACCCCGGCCATTCTCTCCTCCGAGGCTCCATGCAGACTGACTGACAGGCTCCTCTTTACGTACAACAGTAAGACGCCGTGGGATTTCCCCAAAGGACCAACCTTCAGTCATCATTGTTCACGCCCTGCTCATGCATTTATCCAGCATCTGTCCTCCATTATTACTGCAGACAATAGAAACTAGAACACAGTAGAATCAAATCAGAGCATCGGCTGGAAGTGGTCAAACAACTCCTCTTGAGTGGTGGTGGATGAACACGTACAGTACTGGGCAGAAGTCCTTCATCTGGTCTTAGAGGTGTAGCTCTTTGTTTTCTGCGTCAGTAGAAGAGAGTCTGTAGGTAAACTCACTGATCTCCAGTCAGTGATCAGGCTGCTGCAGCTTGACCGATGGAAGTCATGACTTGGGTTTGCATCATTTTGAGTTTTTCAGGAAGAGTTTGGCGACGTAGCAACAGTTAAAGCTTAATTTGCAGCAAGAAGATAATGTCCACACATCCAACCCCTCGGTGTTTGTTGGTGCTGTTGGTCTTCATCAGGCGGGTGCAACCTCAAACTAATTGCATGAAAGTTGTAAAGTCAGCCTGGATCTCTTTTTTTTTCCCCATGCAACTTTCACCCCAAACAATTCCTCTTGGGTCTGGAGCCAGAGAGCAGCAGTAGATCAGCGACCATGCAGTAAACAATGGCTCCATCTGTAAGTTATTACTCTAGATTTTGATATGGCGTCACCAGGATCTTACAGAAGCTTTTATCGTGGTTCTTCTTCATCCATCTCTGGAGCTGCAGAGCCAGACTCAGAGACTTGGCAGAGGACTGAGACTTCAAGACGAGGTCATGCAGATCATATAGCATGTGTGTGTGTGTGTGTGTGTGTGTGTGTGTGTGTGTGTGTGTGTGTGTGTTGGGGGGGGGCACTGCATCTGTTGACTAATGGAAAACTGTGTGTGGGCTTGGCGTTTAACTGATGTTCTTATCCAGAGCAACTTACAATAACTGACAAAGTAAAATACATTCAGCTCAGTTCAGTTGATATTATCACAATACGCCTGGAAAATCTGAATGGGACAATTATGACTGAAAAAAAAAACCTGTGCCAACCATGAACAGGCTGACAACACATTTCTCTCAGTTAAAGTTCAAATGTTTTAAGACCTTTTTCATGCCAGTTCAAATTTAATTTAAAACACATTTCATCCCCAATAAGCCTGAAAACCGACAGTATTGACAGTTGAAACGACTTCCTGCTACCAGCGATACATCATGTAAAGAAACACAGGAAGTGTAAATAGTGAAGGTCTGTTTGACAGATTGTTCTCTTGGCTGCAGGACGAAGCTTCATGTCAGTTTCATGACCGAGGTGTTTCTCAGCGTCGGCTCTGCTTTGTGTCAGAATATTAGACTGGATCTAATCTGACGTTTTGACGTTGAGTAGCTGTGGATACGACCACGAGCACCAGCGTTGAAAACCCGCGAGTCTTCAAAATGACTTGTTTTGGCTAGGAAGGGCATTTTTCAAAACTGTTATGGACACTGATTGGTACCAGGAGACATTTAGAGAGAAAACATCATAATTAGAGTGGGAAACCTTTGATGAGCTGCTTACCTTACTGGAGGAGGGATGCGTCTGAGTGGCGTCCCTCAGGGCGACCACAAATGACCCTGAGTTGAAGATGATGTGACGCCGGCTTGCTGAGTGTTGTTAAAATGTTGTGGCTGCAGTGAGATGTGAGGAGCTGCCATAGGAAATCATAGGAAACCCTTTTTATTTTACTGTTTTAGTTAATAAATACATGGAACACTGGAATTCAGAGTTCCTACAGCTTTTTACTGATCGAACTCCAGGACTACTCCAGGACCTCCAGCAGCATCTCCAGGACCAGTATCCATCAGAGTCTCTGGTCTCCGTGTGAATGTCCAGGTCTGATTTCTGCTCCAACTATCTCTTAGGACCGAAACTATCAGGACATTTCTGATCTGAAGTGGATCAACAAGCAGCCAAGCTGAGACATTCAACACTTCACTGGTCGGAGGAAAAGATCAGCAACATGTTTTCATCATGTTTCCAAAACTATATGCACATTTTCCATAACTTCTCCAGGCCTGGAAAATAAATGTTTTGAGTTCCATGACTTTTCCAGGTTTTCCATGACTGTAGGAAACCCTGAATTTTGTTGGTTACTTGATTGTATATGTCCTTTGTGCAATAACGTAAAAAAAACAAACTGCAAAAAGCCCTGTAAATATAGCGCCAAAATAAAAGCGTTTGTGGTCTAATCTGCTCAGCAGTCGTGTGTAAATCCTGACGTAAACAAAGTGCAGGGCTGTCTAAGGCTCCTCTGAGTGTTTTTCCCCCTGAGGTAAATATCGCCCTCTTGTGGAAAAGGCTCATGACTCCCACAGCTTCATACTGAGTGTTAGATGATCTCTGAATGTGTGTCAGTGGAGCAGATTGGGTAGAATGGAATAAAACTCAAATCAATGGCTGGAGCACGTTTTATTAAGTATGATGTAATAAAAACACACTATTACAAGTTGCTGACGTTGTCAAAAGGACGAACTGGAACGGTACAATTTGTAAATACGGAGATCTTCGGTCTCAACTGTGACAAAACGTGAGCAGAGAAGAGGCCGGGTGGTTGACCTTTCACCCACACACCCCGTAAATCACCCCCGCCTGACCTTTAACCCGCGTGTCACGAGACCCCTGCCACGGGGCGATCTGATTGGCTCGGACGGTACAAAGCAGCCAAGTCATTCCCTCGTTTGTCCGGGTACCAGAGGGGACGCAGATGGTGTACTGTCAGAGATGACAGCTGGGTGTCATCTGCATAGCAGTGGTAGGAAAAGTCATGTGAATGGATAACAGAACCAAGAGATGTTGTGTAGAGGGAAAAGAGGAGAGGGCCTAGAACCGAGCCTTGCGGAACCCCAGTAGCGAGCCTGCGTGGTTCTGACACAGACCCTCTCAGCGTCACCTGGTAGGAGCGATCCGTTAGGTAGGATGCAAACATGGAGAGTGCAGAGCCTGAGACACCCATCCCCTCAAGGGTGGAGAGGAGGATCTGGTGGTTCACCGTGTCAAACGCTGCAGACAGGTCCAGGAGTATCAGGACAGAGGAGAGAGAGTTCGCTCTAGCGGCATGGAGCGACTCCGTCACTGCCAGGAGGGCAGTCTCGGTCGAGTGACCCACTTTGAACCCAGACTGGTGGGGATCCAAGAGGTTGTTCTGGTGGAGGTACAAGGACAGTTGCTTGAAGACAGCACGTTCAAGAGTTTTTGATAGGAAGGGTAGAAGGGAAACCGGTCTGATCTTACAGAAGCTTTTATCGTGGTTCTTCTTCATCCATCTCTGGAGCTGCAGAGCCAGACTCAGAGACTTGGCAGAGGACTGAGACTCCAAGACGAGGTCATGCAGATCATATAGCATGTGTGTGTGTGTGTGTGTGTGTGTGTGTGTGTGTGTGTGTGTGTGTTGGGGGGGGGGGCACTGCATCTGTTGACTAATGGAAAACTGTGTGTGGGCTTGGCGTTTAACTGATGTTCTTATCCAGAGCAACTTACAATAACTGACAAAGTAAAATACATTCAGCTCAGTTCAGTTGATATTATCACAATACGCCTGGAAAATCTGAATGGGACAATTATGACTGAAAAAAAAAACCTGTGCCAACCATGAACAGGCTGACAACACATTTCTCTCAGTTAAAGTTCAAATGTTTTAAGACCTTTTTCATGCCAGTTCAAATTTAATTTAAGACACATTTCATCCCCAATAAGCCTGAAAACCGACAGTATTGACAGTTGAAACGACTTCCTGCTACCAGCGATACATCATGTAAAGAAACACAGGAAGTGTAAATAGTGAAGGTCTGTTTGACAGATTGTTCTCTTGGCTGCAGGACGAAGCTTCATGTCAGTTTCATGACCGAGGTGTTTCTCAGCGTCAGCTCTGCTTTGTGTCAGAATATTAGACTGGATCTAATCTGAGATCAGACGCTGAGGAATTCAACACACATCAGAACTGAACTGTACCAGTTTTATTATTTTTATTTTTTGGTAATCAGCCAATCGCTAGAACGTTTCTGATTGGTGGCCAGTTGATCGGCCCACCCCTGATTACAAGTAGCCAACAGTCACCCAGTGAACATTTTGACGTTGAGTAGCTGTGGATACGACCACGAGTACCAGCGTTGAAAACCCGCGAGTCTTCAAAATGACTTGTTTTGGCTAGGAAGGGCATTTTTCAAAACTGTTATGGACACTGATTGGTACCAGGAGACATTTAGAGAGAAAACATCATAATTAGAGTGGGAAACCTTTGATGAGCTGCTTACCTTACTGGAGGAGGGATGCGTCTGAGTGGCGTCCCTCAGGGCGACCACAAATGACCCTGAGTTGAAGATGATGTTGTGGCTGCAGTGAGATGTGAGGAGCTGCCATAGGAAATCATAGGAAACCCTTTTTATTTTACTGTTTTAGTTAATAAATACATGGAACACTGGAATTCAGAGTTCCTACAGCTTTTTACTGATCAAACTCCAGGACTACTCCAGGACCTCCAGCAGCATCTCCAGGACCAGTATCCATCAGAGTCTCTGGTCTCCGTTGAACATGTGGTGTGAATGTCCAGGTCTGATTTCTGCTCCAACTATCTCTTAGGACCGAAACTATCAGGACATTTCTGATCTGAAGTGGATCAACAAGCAGCCAAGCTGAGACATTCAACACTTCACTGGTCGGAGGAAAAGATCAGCAACATGTTTTCATCATGTTTCCAAAACTATATGCACATTTTCCATAACTTCTCCAGGCCTGGAAAATAAATGTTTTGAGTTCCATGACTTTTCCAGGTTTTCCATGACTGTAGGAAACCCTGAATTTTGTTGGTTACTTGATTGTATATGTCCTTTGTGCAATAACGTAAAAAAAACAAACTGCAAAAAGCCCTGTAAATATAGCGCCAAAATAAAAGCGTTTGTGGTCTAATCTAATATCTAATATGATATTGTGAACATTTTGTCAGTCTGCTCAGCAGTCGTGTGTAAATCCTGACGTAAACAAAGTGCAGGGCTGTCTAAGGCTCCTCTGAGTGTTTTTCCCCCTGAGGTAAATATCGCCCTCTTGTGGAAAAGGCTCATGACTCCCACAGCTTCATACTGAGTGTTAGATGATCTCTGAATGTGTGTCAGTGGAGCAGATTGGGTAGAATGGAATAAAACTCAAATCAATGGCTGGAGCACGTTTTATTAAGTATGATGTAATAAAAACACACTATTACAAGTTGCTGACGTTGTCAAAAGGACGAACTGGAACGGTACAATTTGTAAATACGGAGATCTTCGGTCTCAACTGTGACAAAACGTGAGCAGAGAAGAGGCCGGGTGGTTGACCTTTCACCCACACCACCCCGTAAATCACCCCCGCCTGACCTTTAACCCCGCGTGTCACCGGAGACCCCCTGCCACGGGGCGATCTGATTGGCTCGGACGGCTACAAAGCAAGCCAAGGTCATTCCCATTTGAGGCTGGGAAGGCAGTAGAAGGTGCACGGAGCTTGCCTGTGCACGCTCTATAAATGTTTCCACGTGTGCAGCTTTGCGGTCGAGGATGAGGAGGATCACCGTTGACGTCCATGTCCGCCTCGCTGTGCGTGGCCAGGCCCTGAGAGTAGATCAATTCAACAGAAATATTGCCTTTAATTTAAAAAAAATGTGACGCTCAGTTTCCCTGCACACCGATCCACGTCAGCATGTAAAGGAGTGCAGGGTTTTAGTCCTCGACACGTCTAGGGTGCGTCTCGCTGGCCCAACGAGACGGTCTACAGACAAGAAACAAACAGATGAATTAGTTTTTAATCGTAATTGAATCCGTTTGATCATCAACCAGGTGATCTTCTTACCTCTGAAGGTCTCTTCATGCTGCCATCTGCACAGAGAAGGTTTTACACGTTAGATAAACGCCGATGTGTCATAGTGTCACATGTTCCCTCCGGCCCGTAGCCTCACCTGTGTTGTCGCCAAGCATGTACTTCTTGATCATGTAGAGCTTGATGGCAACGAAAGCGACGGCGAGGAGCAGCCCGATGCCGGCACCAATCAGAGCGTACTTCACGTCTGAAAGGGAAAACCAGCATCCCGTGAAAACACGCAAGACGCAAAGAAAACATCAAACCGTTTGTTGTGAAAGAGGCAGAGAGGGAACGGCAGCTCATGTTCTCCTCCTGATAAGTGACGCTGTGGCACATGTGTGTGTGTGTGTGTGTGTGTGTGTGTGTGTGTGTGTGTTGGAAGTTTGGTTTCACAACCTGTTGACTCTGAGCTGCAGGTCTGTCATCGTATCAGGCTGCTTTCCGAAAATCCAATTGCATCACCACTGTTTGCTATTTGAACCCTCGAGATCGGTGGGTCATTGCCGGTCAGTGTGAGCCGGACCAGTCTGTCCCCGCGAGGGTTTGACTTTGTCTCCAAAAGGTCACCGATGGAGCACACAGACAGCCCGACCTTTGGCTGAATGCTACCTGAACTTGACCTCCAAACTCAGGAGGAATTGTTTTCCTAGCTTTGCTCTGTTCAACCGCTGGAAGGTACCAGCATCCCAGCAAGCGTGAAGGATGACATGAAGGAGGAAGTTCAACATCAACCCAAACAAGCACGATGTTATGGGACAGTAAAAAGTGTCTGTTAAAACAGCTTTGGAATCTGTTTTGAACTGATATCAGAAAGATGTTTAGGTGCCGGTTTCACAAAACGATGCAGGCGGCAGCGATGGACGACTACAGACGTCGCATCAACTTTTCATTTTGGTGCTAAATTCAGAGGTATTCAACGTCGGTGCAGGCCGTCACATCTATTTAAAGTCAAAATGCTCGTGGGTTGGTGGGATGCCAAGTGGGTTGAGAGACATTTTGCATCAAAATATACTATTTTGTTCCAACTGTAACTGTAACATTCAAGAAGGAATTCTCTGTGGAACGGATGCAGGATGGATGAGCCGGGAATTCTGCAATGGCTGCCACTGTATGGTACTATGGGACTATGGAGGATGGAGGTGGTCTGGGACGTTTTATCCAATGTGAAGGTAATAATTCAAGACATTTTCATATAAATAAATGTCAAGTCAAGCTTCTCCATCTGCTGCTCTCAACACCCGGTGTCAGGTAGGTCTTTCCTGGGAGAAACCCTCTGGAGACAGGAAGTGGTGCGTTTTACGTTTCAACAGAAGAAGAACTGGGTAGTTAGCATGAGCAGTGATAGCCACCGTGGCTGAACAGACAGAGAAAAGAGCGCCACCTACAGGAACTCAAACTCCATCAACAGAAAATCCAAGGAGGAAGACGTCACAGTACTGGACACACTGTTTGATTGACAGGTGATCTCTGGATGACCCACCTGTTTTTCCTTGGTGATCCGGTCCATCGCCCCTCACACTCATCAGACACCCTGAAACAGAGTTGGTTTTCTGTTAAACAGCGATGACCTATTTTTCTAAATGCTTCAGTCATGCCAGTTTCATGCAGCAACGCCGTGGGTGATGTGAGTTGTCCTGTCAGTTGTCCTGTCTGTCCTGCGTCAGCGCTGCAGACACTTGTTTGTTTCTTGTTATGAAGTAGAAACAAATCAGCGAGTGTAATGCAGCTAAAAGCAGGACATCTGCTCCACCGCAGAAATCAGAGGCTGATCAGCCAAACAGGAAGGAGGTGAAGGACACATTTCACATCAGATAGCACAGAGCTCAGCATCCTGTCAGCGATAAAACTGCAAGAACACAAAGAAGCATAATGCACCCCTGGAGGATACCTAGCAGGGATTGGCTGCTTATCTCTACCTGTTATTGATCACCGCCGACTGATTTCAAGAACATCCTGCGTCACAGTTACACAGCCGCCCAGTACAACCAGTGTCTTCTACCGTCGGCCACTGAGCAGTTAAATGAATGAATTGAATGCCTTGCTGAAGGGCATGTCGGCAGTAGGTGTTGTTCCAGACACAGACCAGACCTCTAGGTTAACCTCTAGGCTGACCTCTGACCTCTAGGCTAATAATAATGACACAAATATGTTGTAACAGTAGACTGACCCAGTGGACAGGATGACCTACTGAGACACACTTGAATGGTTTTGGTTATTCTTAATATGAAAAGTCTTATATGTAAAATAAGACATCAGAACACAAGTTTAGGACTATTTATTAATCTTACATTTACTATTTTTAATCTTACATTTACTGAACTCTATACAGCAGCCTGTAGTTCAAATAGAAAGCCAGTGTTTCTGTTGTTCTGGTCCTCTACAGCAACGTGCCGAGACGAAAATAAGCTACTTAATCTCTGAAGGTGTTGCTAAATACCCTCTGAAACACACACACACACACACACACACACACACACACACAGTTAAACAGTTCACATGCCTATTTTAGACTTTTAGCTTGGCATGTGCTCACTGGTTGGTATGTTGATGTTGACGGGGAGCAAGAGCCAGACGTTTAACCATTATGTGGCAACGTGCAGCTCCTGGTTTGATTTCAGTGTTAGGGACCACAGCGAAGCAGGCAGGCAATTTTTATTTTGCCTGCCTTTGTTTGTTTTCTCTTTCTCTCTATTTTATTGTAATATTGGTTGTGTTTTTATTCTTTGTGATTTTTAATTTTAAGCGTCTTTGGGTACTCAGAGAAGCGCTATATAACATCAATGTATTATTATTATTATTACGGCACAAACCAGGAACCGTTTTTGCTTTTCAAGTAATAGATTACTTTATTGTACTGCATAGTTTCAACTTCACGTTAGCTCACCTCATCTGAATGCACATTGGCTTGTTATCGGCTTTTATCCTTCTTGTTGCTCTTCAAAACAAACGTGGGCGGGGCAAGTCACAACACCCTCTTTACCTCAGGAAGCAACGGGGTTTATGGGTAATGTGGTCTTAATTTAAAGGATACATTTTGAAAACTCCAGCACTTTAGCGGCGCTGTGGGAAAATTCGCCACATCCCAAAAACAAAAAGTTCCTCTTCGTTCATCCAGTCCTGGACGGAGGCGCGTTTACGTACCTGCGGTGCCGTGCACTTTGTCGCAAAGGTGGGGATCGACCTAACGCAACTCCCAAATGGTCAGCGTAGCCAGTCATTTCAGCCACAATTACGTCAGTTTGTTATTTATTTGAAGCTCAGCTGGGAAAATCTAGTAAGGGGAATCAACCAAGATGCACTCTAGCTATTGCCAAGGTGCCCTGACAGTAAGAGAGGCTGACTGCTCAATGGCTAACAGTAAGAGAGGCTAACTGCTCAGTGGCTAACAGTAAAGGAGACTAACTGCTCAGTGGCCAACAGTAAAAGTGGCTAACTGCTCAGTTGCTAACAGTAAGAGAGGCTAACTGCTCAGTGGCCAACAGTAAAAGTGGCTAACTGCTCAGTAGCTAACAGTAAGAGAGGCTAACTGCTCAGTGGCTAACAGTAAGAAAGGCTAACTGCTCAGTGGCTAACAGTAAAAGTGGCTAACTGCTCAGTGGCTAACAGTAAGAGAGGTTAACTGCTCAGTGGCTAACAGTAAGAGAGGCTAACTGCTCAGTGGCTAACAGTAAAAGTGGCTAACTGCTCAGTGGCTAACAGTAAGAGAGGCTAACTGCTCAGTGGCTAACAGTAAGAGAGGCTAACTGCTCAGTGGCTAACAGTAAAAGTGGCTAACTGCTCAGTGGCTAACAGTAAGAGAGGCTAACTGCTCAGTGGCTAACTGCTCAGTGGCTAACAGTAAGAGAGGCTAACTGCTCAGTGGCTAACTGCTCAGTGGCTAACAGTAAGAGGTTGTATTGGGAAGCTGCCAGCTGTGAACACCTGTAACTGAATGACAGCGAAGCAGGGTGTTGCTGAGAAAGAGCATACAAGCTCAGCAAATCTCCCCTGGCTAGCTTAGCTTTTAACAAACCCCGAACCTGTTGAGACTAAGTTAAATAGTTACCAGAATAAAACCTATCAATAAACAAGAAGCGTGAATGACCTGTGACCTTTCGCTTAATTAGGTTCCAGTTTCTTTGCACATCTATCTACAGACATGAATGCATTTCACCAGAGGAGGCGGAGCCCAGAGGCAGCCAGTTCACTCCAGCCGGTTTGGACACGCTGACCGCTGCGGTGATCGAACCCGTGACCTGCTAGTCATGGGACGATCTCTCTGACCGCCAGCCCACCCTGCTAACACCTTTAAACAGGACTTGGAAATATGTTTTGCAAGTCTGTCTACGGTTATTTCATCGCAGTGAGTCGGATCAAGTTTCCGATGACCAGGGTTCGACATGTTACATAACATGTCCTGTCCAGCAAGAGGAGCCAGGACAGATTTACTGACGCATTAGCTCACAGGCTAACCTGCAAATTGAGTTTAATAACAAGAAGGCAAACGCCCAGACAGGGTTTTAATACTACTACTATAACACATAATAATGACAATAGTAATAATAATCATGCATTTACATCAGAAACCATACGCCGCTACGTCTGCTCATCCTGTGCAATCCTCACACATCCTCACACAAAACACACATCTCTATTGCCGCAGTACTCACCCATGATGAAGATCACTCTGATGAGCAGACGCCCACCCATCTCAAACAGTCTCATCTCTCCAGGGGTTTCTGGACTATTCTCTGACAGTCTCTGATGGCTCCTTCATGCTGCAACTCTTTTCTCATGTATTGTCTCACGAGTCATTTCCTGAGCCCGGCGGTTTCAACACTGGCTGATTCAATCATAAGTGGTTAATGTGGCTTTGCATGCGAGCACTACAGGAAAGCTAATGCAAGGCCCATTATGAGAAGCTTTGTTTCGGGGAATGAAGCTTTAGCCACTTGAGTATCGCATTCACTAAGAGCGAATGTAAGATTCTTATATTGAAGTAATAATCTATGACATTTTCACATAAATACATTTTCATTTTGTTACTCTGTAATGCCAATCGCGATAACACAACAGTTATTCAACCTCTAGCCAGTTGAAGTATGAAAGCTTTTCCATCTGCTGTTCTAAACACCCGGTGTCAGGTAAGTCTTTCCTGGGAAAAATCCTCTGGAGACAGGAAGTGATGCGTTTTCCTGGTTTGTTTGGAATAAATAGAAGAAGAACTGGGTAGTTAGTTTGTTAGTGCATTGTAAAACAGCAATGAGGGCTTAGCACCAAAGATGGAGACAAATTTAAAAAAACAAACACAGCAATTAAAAAAACAAAGATCCCGTGGATTACCACTTTAAGCCTGTTCATTCATTACAATATAACTGAGGACAAGGAGCTGCAGGATCAGTAAATGTTTAAAAACTGAAGTGATCATGTGTCCCATGAGATGCACAAACATGTTGCAATGGCTCTTCATGAGTTCTGCTTCCTGTCTCCTGTTGCTGTTTATGATTCATACATCGTATAACTTCTCCCACCTCTTCTTCATCACAGAAATTTACAAAACCTTTGAATAGAGTTGACTCCATTTGATGCCTTATATAGTAATATCTGTTAGCAACTGCCCTGCAAAAATATAGATGATGCAATAAGTTTCATTCATTCATTTATTTTCTTGACCTGCTTATTCCTGTTCAGGGTCACGGGGGGTTTATCCCAGCATGCACTGGGCCGAAGGCAGTGATGATACTATAACTAGACGAAATTAATTGAACCTTGCTTAAAAAAGAAGGAAGAAGAATCACATTGATAGGAATCAGTTCAAGTTAATAGAGAATATATCCATATATATAAACAGGACCTCTGCATGCTGGCCTACCACAGCGTTATTCTCAGGAGGAGAAACACCGACATCTTCCTTGTGCTGACGAAGGCTGCTAACTTTCTTTAAATGCTGGTGGCAGTTAGTTTTATTTTATATTTTATTTTATTTTTATATTTTTTATTTACCTTTTATTTCGCCTGGATTATTTTTAGCGAGATAACTTCCCCAAGAAATGTAGCCAAACTAGCATTAGCAGCTAGCATTAGCTGTCAGTTATCAGGCAACTACACTGTCATGTGACTATAGTAACCACAAACACACGGCAGCTGAACCGACTGTTTATCAGACTGATTGGCCACATGGACGTGGCTGTAACCGACATACACCCTGGTGAGATGTGTGTACTGATGTTGTTGTTGTTTGGGTGGAGCCAGGGATGTAGGTTATAAAGGAAGCAGCCATTATTATATGCTGTCCATCCTGCTGTGAAAGACAGATCATGTTAACTATTAGTTCAGTGATTTTATTCATTTGAAAAGGTGGAGAAATAAAGAACAACGAAAAAAAACAACTTGCAGGTGAGATGAAAATAAATAAACCTTCACTGGAAAACAAGCAGACAAATAAATCAACATGAAAAGCCCGATTGAATCAGACAACAGTAACTACATGATGGAAAAACACGAGTAAAACAGCTGAACACCAGAATAAAGTCATAAAATGACAAATAAGGGAAATATCAATTGAAATAGCCCTGATTCAGGAAATAAACTCACAGTGGAAGTGAGAGTAAGGTTGTAGGTAACTCCTGTCATGAAACCAAGTTAAAAAGTTTACCAATACTTTTTTATTTTAAATACTACATGATTTAAAAAAACATTTTTCACTGAAGCTTTTGTGGTTTTGTATTTTTAGAAGTATGTTCCTGTGTCCACACTGTTGCAGGAGCCACTGATTTCTAGGGAGAGAGAGAAAAACAGGGTGAGGTATAACTTAAGTTCAAAATACTAGTCCCTTCACTCCCTCCAAGAAGTGGTTGTGGGCTAACACACACACACACACACACACACCTTTCAAACCTTACCATGTAAAGCCATAACGATAGCCAGGCTAGGCTACGATCCACTACCTGATACCCTCTGATCACTTTGGACCTGCTGTGTGTTACATTGCACAGATGTGGGCAGACTCCCTGGAGCTTTGTACTTCCCCGGTTGTCTGAGATGCCTTGGCCGTTGTCCAGGGGGTCACAGAGGGCTAGCAACAAGCCAAAACCAGCTCTGGAGAGAAATAATCTCATTGGTTGAGATAAAGCTCAATGGGCGGAGCTAAAGAACACAGTTTTCTGGCTAAGTATACTTTGTCACTATATTTAGTGTCACTATAACCCCATGGCAACTTTATTTCGGCAAATCTAGCGACTTTTTCAAATCTTTGAAAAATGTTAATGTGTCGACTCCCAAAGAATCTGGTGAAAAGTCGGGATGGTGGATGTGATTTGCACTACTTTCTCTAATCCAGAGGACTGATCATCCCGTACACAGTGCAGCCCCCTGCCTTCGCTGTAAATTAACGGATGATGTCATCTGGCACCATCTGAGCAGCCAATAGCTACTTTCCTTGGAAGAGAGTTAGCAACACTGGACTGCAGCAAGAGGTAAGAGAGGAGCTAGCCAATATTATGAAACCTAGTGCTATGCTACCTAGTTATCTAGGTAGGTTAGTTAGCCTAGCTTCCAGGTTCATACTAGCTATAGCTAGCTAGGTAAGCTAGTTAGCTAGCCTGCTGACCTTCCAGGTTCATAATAGCTATAGCTAGCTAGGTAAGCTAGTTAGCTAGCCTAGCTGACCTTCCAAGATCAGCCATGCTCGTGAATTAATGAAAATCTAAATGACAAAAGTTATATTTTTATTTAGATTTTGACCAGAGTTTGCTAGTTAGCCAACTTGCACTCTAAAAACTGTCTTTTTGGCTCCGCCCATTGAGGTTTAGCTCAACCCATTGAGTAGTAGTGGACTTGGTAGTGGATTATAACTTAGCCTGGCTATTGTTATGGCTTTACATGGTAAGGTTTGAAGGTGTGTGTGTGTGTGTGTGTGTGTGTGTGTGTGTGGATCAAGGATTAAGCCTACTGTCATTCTAATATATACTTCTTTCCATGACAGCGAAATATCATGAGGTACTTAGCCACAAGATTATCTATAGCACAGCACAGTACAGTAGAGTACATGGCTCCCATACCCACCTGACACCTCGTGACACCTGGTCAAACTGTCTGCACTGAGGAGGAAGGTCAAAGTTGTCTCCTCTTCACTGCTTTGGCTTGGAGCAAATGCAGTACGGCGTCACTGCCATGCCTATCCTCCTCATCTGTCCCAAGATTAAATTCAATTACTATTTATATTATTATAAGATAATTAATGGATTCAATGAGATCTTATATGGCACCAGGGAGCCAAATACACTCAATATACACAGAAGAAGAAAAAAGTAGATGAATGGTTTTCAATAATAATAATAAAACAAATAATCTACTACATTTTCATATAACAAAATGTTAATGAATATATGTTTTTCTACTTTTTATTGGCAATTTATTTCTTCCAAACAAACCGGAAACGTAAAACACATCACTTCCTGTCTCCAGAGGATTTCTCCCTATCACTATGTTAGATCAATTGGTGACAGAGAGACATATGAAAATAATGGACACAATATCACAGATTATTACTTTAACAACGGTTTGTAAATTGATCCCCACCAATGGAATAAATTGGAAGTCGGCAAGCTCGCCACCATTTAGGACGGCTAGTCTAACCACCAGCTGGCAGCTACTGTTGCTAGATAGCATCAGCAGACCCAGTTTGCATTCAGCCACCTGAACACATACCACAGCCGCTGGACCGCACATGGTTTACTGGCCTGTCCCAGTTCCCAGTGGGCATGACCCATCATCAGCCAGCCAGCTCCCCGGCTCGCTGTGGTTTCACAAAGTCACACATGTGGGTGTCAATCATAATGCCACAAACAAAAGGCTGGACGCTGCCACTGTCCTACTGTCCTTTCTGTTTTCAGGCAACCAGAAAGTGAGACGCTTCCCTTCCTCTACCACGTGACAGAAGAACATCTTGGTTCTTCATCTGGTTTGTTTACAGCAACATATATACATCTAAATCTTTTAATTGATTGATTAGAAGAAAACACATACTCTGCATCACATTGACGTATAAGCAGTGCTTCTATTTAGGTGTGTATGTATGTAATATGCTATAAGTTATGTTTGCAAACAGTTCAAACAGGCTGATAGTGATAGCGATAGCCTCTGAAACATTTAGACCATCATGGACACTAAAACTCTCCATTGAAAGACTAATGAAACTCTTTTAGGGTTAGCATCTCTTTAAGGCAGAGTGACACCCCCCCCCCCGCCCCTATTCAATGAAATAAAATAAAAAATATAAATAATATAAAAAATGAAAGTAAAAAACATACAATTTACAATTTCATCAGAGGTTTTACGGCCATTTTCAGTGGTCAGGGAGGAACCGCCATCATATCTGCAGTGGACGACATTGGCTGGCTGATATCCACTATTTAATAAAAGCCCAATATTGGCTCAAAATTCAGTCCAACCCTACTGAGAAGTGCTCTCCAGAGGCAGCTCTTAGTCCTCAACTCCCATCTCCTATTATAGCACGGTGTTATGGGCCGGGGCATGGGGGGTGACTCCACTGGATTGGGGTAGCTGACACAAGAGCTGGGTCAAGTTCGCTTTTGGGAGTTGGAGGCTGGGTTGCGAGGCAAACAGAGAAAGGTGAGAAATAGGTTAGGTTGGGAGAGAATGAGAGAGAGACAGCAACAGAGAGAGAGAGAGAGAGCGATAGAGGCCCATGTGAGCCTAATTCTGGGTGAGCCGTGACTGTAGACAGTAAAAGGGAAATGCTCTCACATCGCTGACATACTGATACTCCCTCACCGCTGAGCCAGTAAGTGTATCTCCTCAAAACAATGTGGGGACTTTTCCCTGTTAAAAATGGAAACACCACACGCTGCACATGTTCCTGTGCTACATGAAGGGGCAAAAATAAGACGCTCCGATAAACTGATAAACAATGACTCATACAAATATTTATACCCGTTAGCGTTGCAGTGTCATTATTAAATCTCAGTGGCGACAGTTTGAAGCCTGGTCTTTTAACCTGATGAATGAGAAGACCCTGCCAGACCATGTGTGGTGGTCTCAAGCTAGGTAGCTAACAGGTGCGAGGTGATATTTGACTGGTGAGTTGATATATGGAAGGTGCGGTAGGATGAGGGCTTTTACTTTATGAAATACAACATGACAGAAATAGACTGGCTTAAATAGAGCACCTGGCTAGAGCACAGTGCTGTGGATGTCATGGACCATAGAGGCTAACGGGGGGCAGCGCTACGGTGAATATTCAGTATAGTGTCTAATCAATGAGAACACTGATGCACAGGGATAACAACATCTATCTTTAACCCTCTGAACCCTGTGAGGATTATGTAAAAAGAATTGGCAAAATGAAACCATTTGCCATAGCTAGATTTTGTAAAAAGCGAAGAATTCTGCAACCGGAGATCGCTAAATGCTTCCTGTTCTGGTATCGGTCGCATCAGGGAAAATAAACACATCTAAGATTAAAATGTTGAGATTTCATCAAAAATCACTTGATTCCCCATGCATCATTTAAAAATTCACCTCAAATAAACCGTTTGTGCTGCGAGATTCTGTAGAAAAACAGGACATTTTGAACTCTTCAGCGCAACAGGGTGAACCTGAATGCTTCCGCTGTCATTTTCGGTGATGTCGTAACAATTCCTTGAATCTCGACAAAAGCTCCATGCCTTGGTAACTTGGTGTCTGAAGAGATACTTGAAAACGCCTGCAGCAGTTGTAAATTTGTAAATATCTTAGTATGTAACTTTAGTATTAGTAAAAAGGTATAAGGAGCAAAAATTGTAGAGTTGTTGATCAATACCAGACTACCAGAGACTTGTGTAGGAGGAAACAAGTTCTATCAGTGTTGTTGCAATTCCTACTGGTTGCCGACAGAGGTTAAAGGTCATAGGTTACGTAATGACCCTAAGATCCAATCAAAGCTCAACAATCAGAATGAGAAGAGGAATTTGTTTCAGTGACGTTGGTGCGTGAACATATTAACAACACAATATACTGGCACAGCACAGGGCCAGCAGGGCCTCACATTCACTGTAGTGCAGTGCAGTACATACAGGCAGTAGGCTATACAAACCATCCTGCTTATATGTAAAAAATGAGGTGCACAACATATCGATTTTCTCAAATGCTCCACTTTCTCCATTTAAGGAATGCCGAGGGTCAAGTGCGACCTCTCCCCCTGACTTCCGTCAACAAAATGCCTCTTCTGCTTCAGCTTGATCTCAAAGCAACAACAGCTGCATTGGTACTAAAGCTGGACCACCCAGTCACAGGCCCTCATGGACACAACACTTGTAAACAAAGCTTGAACAAAGTTAGGACAACCCCCCCCCCCCCACCCCCAGACACATTGCTGGTAGCCCCTACCATTCTCCATTTCAGGGACTGTGACACTTGTTTGGAGTTGGGTGATGCAATGCTCTATATCAGCAACCTTGTTTGTCTGGATGAGACAGACAAAATGAGTCATAAGCTAAAAGTTAGCCTACAGCTAACCGGTTAGTGCTCCACCTCCACCAAGGCTTGAGAGACCGGTGCCACCCTCACATGAAGACCCTCTGTTGTCTTTCATAGGTGCCCAACAGTAGAGAGAGGGCCCATGTGGGAGGCTACCGGTCCTTGCTGCTTGCTCACAAAAATAACCAATGACAGTGTCCATTTCATCCTGCTCGCCTGCTTTGCCCTGCCACACGACACCCAGTGGTTATTCCAATGTGGGCTAGCTAGCTGCCGGCCCGGGTTGCTGCTCAGTTTGGCCACACCGGCCTGTGCGTCTATTTTGGTATCTTCTGTGCTGGCTATCAGGAGTCCGTCCACTCCAGTGCATCTGAACATGGATCTGAGAGCTTGACTCACTTTGGTGAGTTTTCTTTGTTTCTTCAACTTCAAAAGAAAACTTTTTCTACACTTTTTCCAAGAGTGGCAGTCGCTAACAACAATTTATTTTCATTTTTGCTTGATGCCACTATCCTGATTGGACCCTTATGCTCAGCATGGAAGACCCATCACCAAGGTGAGGGGCCGGTGTGGTTATATGAATGTTTGCATGTGATGAAGTGCAGTGAATGGAAGATTAGATAGATTATGTTATATAGAGTCTTAGCTACACGTCCAAATATGGACTTACCCATTAGCAAGACATCCGCAGGCCAAGGTTTACAATATATCATTACCAAAACTATTACACATTCCTGTTGTCGTTATATGCTTTTTTAAACTGTGACATATTTTAAGCATTCATCAAAGTAATTATGTGGATGTCATATTTACACTAATGCACATTTATGAGGCTAATGCAACATTATTTACTGTATTTACTGTAGTTAATTGGGTTACCCTGGTGAGAGCTAATGGGTATAAATATACAAGCAGATGCTGGGAAAGTACCATGGTTGCTAACTGGTATCGGGTTATAAGAGCTGGAAAATAACTCAACGGCCGCCAAAGTCTCCTGGAAAGCCAAAGCATTCTCTAAGTCGGGCTCATGGTTTTTACATAGTACAGTAAAATCAGTGGTCTCTGGCGAGGTTACCTGGATACGTTTAATGCTCCTCAATATTAATAATCACAAATGGAAGTGCTTAATTGGTGTTAGCACACTTACCAGGGTTGATGTCCACATCATCTTTGACCATGAACACAGCTGCTGACAATGAGATTACCTTCAGACTAGAACTGATCTCTTTAATGTTCAGATATCTTCAAATACACTTTGGAGTGTTTGTGTTTATATTTGTCTCGATCGGCTTCATCTGCTTTTAAGGAGTGAGTTGGTTGTGTGGGAATGGTTAAAGAGTTGACTGATATGTCAGTGGCTACACTCCCAGGTCAGGATATATAAATGGGTTAATGAGCTATTCTAAGCCTTCACCCAGATAGCTAAAGTAAGCTAGAGCAGCTGCTGCTAAGCCGCACTGCATGATGCGATGATTTACTTGCATTTCTAGAACTATGCGGTATAAATCTACTGTCACAATTATTGCTCTAATGCTTTGCAGTGGGATTTTCTATATATAACTCCAGTACATTAATCGAATGAGAAGGTGACCATGTGGAGTGTGGGTCTTCCTTGGGCAAGGCACACACATCAACAATAGCAGTGGATATGGTTATCTTTTTAAAATATGGACTAGCAGCCCATTCTCAACACCACCAACTGTGTTGTTTAATGGTCACAGCTTCAAGCACCACAAAGTGCTTAAAATAGCCTAGCGGATGGTATGGAGTGTTTGCCTGCTCTGTACATAGTGACAGCATGGTCAGGCCTGCACATGTCTTGTACACAAAGGTCATCAGTACATCTACAGGCTTCACAACCATTTATAGTACTGTGTCAATTGGACAAACCCTTATTTTGCAATGTTTGGAATTGCGCAAATGAAATGCTGAAATAATATAGCCATGCACTCTGTAACAAATAAACCTCAACATAAACCTCAACAGTGCTACTCCATTTTAAGGAGTTATTCTGTTTTAAAAGTGACACTTAATGGATTTGTTTTTAATCACAGGAGGTTGTCTTATCTCCACCACTTCCCCGATGTCGACCTGAGCTGAGCAGTAAGCTAAGGGATCCAGAGCTGCAGCCGCTGCAGAGGAGGTGAGACAGGTGATGCACGAGCCTTTCTGCTGGACAGACAGACGGTTGTTGACACCATGAGCTGCGTGGAAAAGCGTCACATGAGCCATCGGACGGGGAGCATGCTGCACCATCGCTTCCCCAACGGCTTCACCGAGTTGTTCATGGATGAGACTGATCATGAAGTCAGCACTCTCACCGATCGAGCCTTCCGAAGTCTTTGCATTGGAGATGATGCAGTTTACAACGATGAGTTCTCGTATGGATATTCACCTTTCAGCTGCCACAAGCCATTAGCGGAGGAACCTGCAAAAAAGACTCATCATAAGGAATCTAAGAAACAAGGGCAGCATCATAGTCAAAATGGCACGAATGATGCGCAGCCATGGAAGCAGCAGAAGAATATGTTGAAAGTGTCGTCTTTCCTCAAGGCGTTAAGCGCCACGGAGGAAAGCTGTAAGGGGATGTTGACCAAAAACGGAGGTACGAAAGACTCTAATGGGGAATCGTGGGATAAATCGGCACTCCGGAGCATCCAACGAGAACTGTCAGAATTCTCCTCGGATTATCACGACAATCTCACAGATGGACATTTTAGCCACAAGAACCATCGTCGACATCCCTCTGGTGACGGGCCAGTGAAAAAACCAGGCAAAGATGCCGCCCTGCCCTCAGGGAAATCCTCCAAGGTTAAAAATGGGAAATCCACTATCAAACTGAGGAAGCTTAACATCAAAAACTTTTTCCTCCACAGCGAGTTGAGTCCTTTCCAGACATGGAGAGATTTTAACCGGTTCCCTTTTGGCCAGGAGGACATAGTCACCTCTATTCTCCCCACAGATAACATCCCTAAATGGTACGACTCGCCACTTTACAAGGAGCTGACAGAGGCACATAGAAAAGAGACTCTGTTTACAGAGGAGGCACAGCCATGCCAGAAAGCAGCAGTTGACCCCCCTCCCACTGCTCCTAAACCCATCCCTCCCCCTCCACCACCCAAGGTCCTGCCAAAGCCCTCAGCTGCTCCCGCCGAGAAGAGGTGCTCATCAGATGGAGGTGATGGCAGTGCTGCCCCCTGGAGGCGAAACAGATCAAGGGCAAGAAGCACTGTTCCCATTAATCAGCCTGGGATACTCTCACCTCCTCAGGACAGTAGCTCTAAGACGGTGGAGGAGGGTCTTTTCTCGTTCAAAAAGCAAGCTAGATCTGTGGAGGTGAAAGCTGTTGAGGAGGTTAGTTCTTTGGCCTCTACTCCGTTCAGCATCTGCCAGCTAATGACGCCCCTCATTCCCTGCAGACAACCAACAGAGACATCAGAAATCCTCCAGTCTGTCCTCTCCCCCTCAGCCCTGGACCTCCCTCTTAGACCAGACTCTGAGGCCAAATTGACCCCTGAACCTCCGGTCAAGCGGGACAGCTACAAAGCCCTTGCCTCCAGCATCCTCTTCAACCTCAAAGACAACAGGAAAAGAGTGAAAAGCCGTTACAGCCCACCTAAATTCAAAACCTCAGAACTGCCTGATCATGGCACCCAGTCTCCACGACTAGATCATGCGAAATATACACAAGCTGGCTCTGAGGGCAATGGTTCTGGCTTCAGCACTCCTGCCATCGTGAAAGAAGGACAGACAATTTACAGCCCTGATTTGGACCCAGCCAATACCCCAACCATTGGTCCTAGGAAGTGTGATACTGATAGGCCTATATCAGATGATTATTTGATATTAAATCTATTGCAAAACAAAAGGGAGGCTGCAGGTAGTCTTGGTGAGGAGAATCACCTCTCCCCTTTCATACACTCAAAGAAGAACAAGAGCCCTATGGCAAATAAGCAAAACTATCCATCTCTGAATTTGTACAAGAAAGCCAGCCCTGTTGACAATGAAATGAAACACCTTCAAGTCCCACTGAGTTCTAACACTCCTGCGAACAAAGACAATCATGCCGAGAAAAATAAAGGACTTTCGCCATGGAACAAAGAACCTTCTCCAACCACAATGCCAACCAACACAGGACTATCACCAAATATTAGGCATGTCAGCAAAGAACCTTCACCCAATATCGCACCAAGTACCAAAGCAATTTCACCCCATAGACTTGAGAAAGAGGGGCTTTCCTCAAATATATCAGTCAGCAAAATACATTCGCCCGATGTACCAGACAATGCAAAAAGGCCTGTAAGAAACACAAGAGATAAGGACTTTGGTGCACAGCTTGTTAGTTCCAAGGAAAAGGATGTTAGTGGCCAGCCCATGAGTGAAATGGATGTGATCAGGGCAGCAAGGGAAGCAATAAATGCAGCCAAAAACAAAGCTCTATCTGCAGCTCAGTCAGAGAGCTTCAAAAAGCCCCTTTCAGATACAGGAGAGCTGAGGGAGAAAGGAATAGATGAACATGTAAATTATAAAGAATTGAGCAGTAGTAATAGTGAGACTTCAGAAATAGAAAGAAACAATGTTTTGTCTCCAACTAGAAATGACGTGACCCATGCGTCGGAGGCCAGTAAAAGTAGTAATGTCAAAAGAGAACCCCCGCCAGTACCTAAGAGAAATGTTACTAAATCAGATATTCAACTTGCTCTTGACAAACAGCAAACGCCTAATGACGACGGAATTGATAATAGTGATTTGGGGACTACAGAACTAGATTTACCGCCAAAGGATGATGAACCCATCAAGAAGCAGGGCAAGTTTAAACATATATTTTCAGCAAGGCAGAACAATTACATCAAAAGTCAGAGATTTGTAATGCCAGAGGATGAACAGGAAGAGGACGATGAAGACAGTTGTCTAACAGTGAACACAAGAATGGAGAAGGATGAAGAGACGATGCCACCCATAGAAATGAAAGATAGTGAACATATAATTAATGCTCTGAAAGAGTTGGAGAGGGCTAGGCTAGCCGATCGTATTCACGAGAATGCAAATAACAAACTAGGTGTCATTAACATAGATGAGGAGGCGAAGACTAAGAATGATTTGATCTCAAGGGAGCTTAGGAATATTAAGAGGGGTATGCTGTCAATGAGAGGGAACACTTTTGCTAAGAGAGAAATCTTTACAAAGAGAGATCAGGAACAGAACAAGCATGGGGTTTTCTCAAAGATAGACAGCAACGTCATAGTCAACAGAGCACTTATAAATGACAATTATGACAAAGCTAAAATGGCACTTGAGGAGATCATATCAGAAAGACTGAAGAATAAATTGTCAAAAGAACACGATGCAAATCCAGTATCTGAGGGAAACACCGGTGATGGAAGTTATGCAACAAGAGTACAGCAACACAAAAAAGTTATGAAAGATTCTATGATGGAGGCTAAGGAAAAACAAAATGACAGCATATCCACATTGAAAGAGAAGGAAATGAAGGAGAGGTTAGGTGATCTGAGAGACCACAATCATATGAAAGAGATTCTGTCGCAAACTGAAGGTGAGACTCACAGGTCAGGTGATAGGATAGCTCTACTCGGAATGGACAGGGTCGACAGTGAGCTATACAAACTCCTAATAACCAAATCTAAACATAGGAAAGATAAACTAATAGATAATCCTAGCCACATCACTAATGATCCAGAAGAAGCAAATGAGAGACATTTAGCAAGACAGGTGTCTGAAGAAAACAGAGAAAATGTGATGAATGAACATGAAGGAGATAGCAAAAAGAGAGATGCTCCTCCTGTTCCTCCTAGGAGCAAAAAAGGAGCGATTAGAAGAGATGAGAGTAAAACTAAGGAGACAGAAAGTTTGAAGGTTGCACCAGAAGAGGAAGTCTCTAATGAACACAGTAAATGTGAAAATGCTCCGATAAAAGAGACGAGGAGTACAAGTTCAGGAAAACAAGAACTAGATAGCGACGTTTCCAGAAAAGAAACCATGCCAAACCAAAGTGAAATCAGTTCAAATAAACAGATATGGGATGTGGTAAATACTGCAAAGACAAAACCCATTACTCAAACAGATGGGCTTGGATGCAAATTTGTTGTACCTACAAAACCCTTACAAACTGAAAACAGACTATTGGGTTTATCACCAAAAGAGTATAGAGGAGATAAGGCAAATAACGGGCAGACAGATTTAAGCCCTACAAGGGAAGCCTCACCTGAAAAAGGCAATCCTGAGCTACAGGAGCAGCGCAAGGTAAAGCGGAAAGCCCCTTTAAAGCCCGACCATTTAAACACATTAGAGTCCTCAAACCAAGATGATACTTTAACTAACAGCGTAGTAGCAGAAGAGCCTGACAAAATAGACAAAGCTAGTAAGGAAATGTATCTAGATGAGGAAGCTCTCAGTGAAATCCCCAGCAAGATTATATCACCCTTATTACTTGTGAATGGTATTAATGTCAATCAGAGCCCACCTGATCAAGCCAGCTTATCCTCAAAATCATCCTATTTCTCTGTGGAGAGTGCAATGCACAGAAATACTGAGAGTGACTCAAATGTTTACCACTCTTTGGAGAATTTGATTGGAGAATTGGAGGAGGAGGTTGATGAGGTTACAGGGAATGTTGCAGGAAACCCGAAAAGGGATTCAGAGAGGACAGAAGTCGAGTATTATTCTGTAAGTGATCATGAAAGTGAGCCAGAAGTTGGAAAGCGAGTGGTATACTCTCCTCAGAGAGAGAAAGCAGCACCGGGCCAGGACTGCTGTGAAGTAGACAAAGATGGTACAAGCCACAGCTCAACTAATAATGTAAATAATCAGACACCAATGTCACCCACCAACACTTTCTCACCAACCTTAGGGATCCCTGCCTTATTTAAAGTCAAAGACAACACAGCACTCGGTAGTAAGGCAGTGAAACCAGTGCAGCCATGGTCACCAAGGCAGAGTCTTGTTGGCTCAGACAGGGGAGTGGAAGGCCTACATCATGTAGAGGAAAATCCAGAGCAGCCACTGACTAATGAAACAACCACCACCAGTGGTAGTACCACGACACCAGTTGAAATCTGCCCACCCAAAGAGACTTTATTCGCAGCATTCATCACTCACACCTCTCTCTCCTTCAAATCTGCTAAGTGAAAACCCAAAGAAACCCCAGTTTGGAGGTTTCCTCACTGTCCCACAGGAGGAGGACAGAAATTCTGGGGTGAGCCCGTCATCTGAGGGGGTGGAGAGTTTAACAACTAGTACAGCTGACACAGGTGATGAGCTGGGATGGAATGTCGGAGCGCCGGAACACCGCAAGGTGTCAAAGGTCCCCAGCGAGAGGTCAGGGTCCACTTGCAGTGGTAACGACAGCCAAACCGGGCTGCCCAGACCGCCAGCCGTCCTGCCCAAATCTGAGAAGGCCCTTCTGATAGCCATGAAACTGACTAACAGAAGGATCAAGAAGGAGAAGGCCCAGAATAAGTCATCCCACAAGTCATCTCACAGCAGTAGCAAACACAGTCCGGATAAACAAAGGAGTGACAACTCAGAGCACAATCACTACAGCACGAAAGCAACAGCAGCAACAGTAGAAGCAGTGAGGAGCATAGCAGTAGCAGTGAGAAAAAACACCGGGAGAGACTGGAAGAGAAGCAACATCATAATGAAAGCCACAGCGACAAGGATAGTAATGACAGGAGTGAACAACCACACCATGGAAGAAGAGGCCATAGCAGGGAAAACCATCGTCACAACAAACCAGACCACAAGACTGGAAGGCAGAGCCACGACAAGGCAGAAAGCAGTAGCCACAACAGTGAAACCATTCCCAGTGTTTCAACAGAACGGCAAGGCCGCAGTAGTGACAGACACATTCGAGAACAGCCAGAGCCCAGAGACTACAGCAGCGATAGGGTCATCAGTAACGTACCTGTATACAAAGCCCACGTGACTGAGAGACCCATGTCTGATAGGCAGTACCACCGATCACAAAGCATTGATAGGTACATAGGAGATAAAGTAGAGCGCAGGCTTAGTGCTGACATGTTAGTCAACGACAAGTTCGATCCGAGAGGGCAGCGCATTGAGAAAGGCATCATGGACGAGCTTCAGCAGAGAGGCCGAGCCAGAGACAGAGCCAGCAGAGACAACGCATTGAAAAGGAGTCACAGCATTGACGCGTATGGCACTGAGATCTCTCACCCTTCAGACCTGTCCCGCCAGTCCAGCCACACCAGCCACACCAGCCAGCTCTCTCGCCAGTCCAGCATTGAACACACCATTGTTACGCAGTCCTTCCCAATGACCCAACGCAAGCTCCTCCAAGACCCAGATTCGGGACGGTACTTTTTTGTAGACATGCCCGTCCAGGTCAAGACCAAAACCTTCTTTGATCCTGAAACAGGTAACTATGTCCAGCTGCCGGTCCAGCCCCCGGAAGGTGCTGTTCCTCAGGCATCCGCCGTGGAGGTTTTGAACACGCCGCTGGTTGTCTACCACGGCTTTGTCCCAGTGCCTTTGTCCTCCATGGCTCAGAAATCTACCATCCAGGCCTCTCACATGGAGCAGGAGGACTTTGAGCAGAGACACCTAGAGAGGTCGAGGCAGATGCACTGTAAGGAGGGCCATCCCTATTTAGAGCCCATCTACGGTCAACATGATCTCATGTTAGGGGAGTTCCTGGGCACTGAGGAGCTGGACTGTGCAAGCTGATAAGCCATGATCTTTTAGGGGGAAGTGGTTTCTCAATACTGATCTTCGTTCAGGTTTTTGATTTCTATGAGAAATTGGGGACTTTGACAGCTCTGTGGAGCTACCGAGGCCTTTATTCATTTTGTGAAGAAGAATAAGGATGGGTTTCTCTTGAACAGGAACTGAGAGGAAAGTGTGAGTTTGCGGGTGAATGGTAATAGTTGTGGATAAATGGCATCTGTTGAGTGTGATTTCAGGGATTTGTGTATGATAATGTGCAGTTTTTGAGAGGAAGTTCATTGAGGAAATGCTGAGACATGGGTGACCCATGTACATATGTATTTTACACATAAACAGAGAGGGAACGCTTGAATGTAAATGTTGAATATTTAATATAAATGTTGAGAGTTTGTTATATCAACTAAAGTGGTATTGGGATCTCCACTACCTTTCAGGTATTATTGCTTTGGGTTTTATTGCCGTAAGATTTTTTTCACGAGAGTTTGCAGTCACATCAACTTGAAATAATTGGACTTAAATATAAATCAGTTGCGTTATGATCTTTGTTTTAATCAATAGTGATTTCAATTGGTCATGTCCACACCACTAAAATAGAACTGTTTTGCATGCAAAAGCTTAAAATTCAGTTACTGCAATTGGATATGTTTGATACATTACAAATATGATTTATACTGTCTAAAAGCTTGAGAGGACTTGGAGAACTGGTTGTGCAGTTTGGCTGCATTTGCATTTGATAACTAGAATAAAGCAGGGCTGTATTGTGTCTGTGATCCATTCCAATAAAAAACAACTGTTGTTACATTAGTGTCTCTTTAATTGGTAGGTAGGTAGGTAGGTACTTTATTAATCCCCGGGGGGAAAATTCTGTGTTACAACAGCCAGACATAGAGTAACACCAAACACAAGAAATAAAGAAATAAAAACTACAATGGAAATAATAAAAAAAATAACAATAATTAATACAAAAAAATATAAGAAGCTATATAAGTACAAAAATTATGCAAATAGTGCAAAAGTAAAAACAATTTTAATGGGAAAAATGTCCCGGGTGCAAGAAACTGAATTGCAGGGCATGATCATACTTTCATCATCAAAACCCATGTCTAAATGAAGCATTTGATTCAGAGACACTATATATCCATTTATAAAATAATCTGATAGTTCAATTAATTATTTGATTCATTGTTATTAATTTAGTTTTTAAGTATAATTTAATGATGTAAGTGTATTTTTTCTGATATTAGATCATTTTAAAACAAATTTTATTTTTTATTTTATACAGAGCGTCTGATTTTTCTCAACTGGTGGAAGATGCTGTTCATGTTGCATAATGGATTTTTAGTATAATTTTTACAACTGACAACAAAATCTCACATATTCACTAATCTATATTCAAGATGTAAAGGTTGTAAAGGTTGGATTACCCAATCCCAAACTGAATGATCAGAATCTCATTTATCTGTTTTGAAAACCCAAATTTCACTAGGTTTGAAAATTGGGTTTTCATTGGATCAAGTCCTGGACCAGGAGAAGAAGCCATGATCTGAGTCAACACCATGAACAGCGACACTTACCCAAGGGGGTTCTAGGGACGTCCAGGGGTACTAGAGGGGGTTCCAGGGGGTCTCCAGTAAAATTAGAATTAACTTCACTATTGTCATGTCACTATGCACTATGTCATCCACAAGAGATTAGCACAATGAAAAGGATGTTTTGATTGAAGGTTTAGCAGCCCTCTCCCAACCTGCAGCTCTATTCTCCTGAATCATAACCAACAACAAACATCATCTGGGGGTTCATGGTGTATCTGCTTGACAAAGCTTGGTAACTGCTGGTCTAAGCTTTACAAAAGCTGACTGGCCAATAGTTTAGGGTTGTTTTATTTCTCAAAATAGTACAATATTTAAACATGAAAATACAGTGTTCTAGTCAACTCAAGTGAAACATCATCTCTCCATCCTTCATGCTACAAAGTCCCAAAGAGTGCAGGAGTTGCAGATTCGGTCAGTGGCAGCCGCAGCTCACCGCCACCATGTCGTCGTACTCCTTCAGCACCACGTTCTCCTCGTCGTCGAAGTACAGCAAACTGATGGACTGGAGTCTGTCGGGCACGCAGCACGGCGCGCCCACGTCGTCATTGGAGAGTTTGAGCGCATGCATGATGGAGCGCACCGTGGCGTGGTTGGTGGCGCGGAGGCTCTCCCCCAGCGGGAACGGACAGGAGCCTTTGCACTGGTAGGCGTTGTAGCCCCGGGGGGAGATGATCCAGCCCGACCAGCCGATCTCCTCGAAGTCGACGAAGAGGGGAACCCGCTGGCAGGACTGGGGGCGTCCGCGGGGCAGGAAACCCGGGGCGGCGCGGCGCTTCCTGCTGCGGTGGTCGTGGGTCTCAGGTGCCACGCGTGGAGCAGCAGCCGGTTGCGCGTGTCCTGTGGATAGAGGACAGTCGGATCTGGTTAGAACAGCCTCCTAAATCAAAGACTATCTGGGACTTTGAAGTCGAACAGCCTGGTCACATACGACTCTTTTTTGTAAGCGCTCGTGACGTTTTTCAGTTATTTTCAATGGTTTGGTTTGATAAAAGCTATAAGATGTACTATAACGCAGCAGTTTTCAATGCAACCATTACAGCAGCTGATTTCAGGGATTAGCTCTCGGGCCTCGGTGGCGCGTGACTGAAAACCACCGGTGTTAAAGTTATGGCGAGTAGGCCTGCCCGTAACCCATACCATGACGCTCAAGTTCAAAATGAATTTCCACACATTAGCCAGCACCGTACCCAGGTTGAATGACGTGTTTGTGGCACCTGCTGTCCTCCCGTCGTCTGAGAATATGACCAGGTAAGCGTTCCTGTCCGCCAGCTCTCCGTTCTGCTGCGGCGAGGACACCACCGACTCCAGCCAGTTACCGGACGGCAGCGTGGTCACCACCAGGATGCCGTTGTTCTCCTGGCTGTTGCGGATCCACTTGGACACCTGGAATTGAAAACGTTAGTGAACGGATTACTCACTGGATTAAACGTAACACGTCATCGATTAAAGCAAATTATTTGGATTGAATGAGCGATTCGGACTGTCGTGCAATAGGTACCGTTTGAGTGACGTTGAAGACCTCCCATCCCTGCGTGTAGAGGGGAACCAGCCTGGAGGTGATGAGGTTTCCCCTCCACGGCTTCACGCGGCTGTCCAGCACCTCATACAGATCCACCTGAGGGTCAGAAGGCAGCGGCGTCAGTTCAGTCAAAACATCCAACCAAACCCGCTGAGATCGACATTGAACATTGAAATGTCTCGCTCTAGTTTACCTTGTAGAAATGAGGCCCGTAACTCTTCCCGAGGTAAAACTTCTGCTTCTGCCTGAACCAGCGGAACTCCGCTTTGACCATCCTCTCCTCTCTGCCGAAGGACGACAGGTTGAAGAAGTGAAACCTCTCTCCGGTTTGGCCTGCACGCGGAAAACATGTCAGATAAAGTTTATACAATATTCTGCTAATAAAGAAATACAGTATTGTCTTAACAGCGATCCACTTAGCAGAGACCCAGCCACGCGTAATTGTGCGTAACTGCGCTTTTGGGTAACAATTACGCACTCGAATTATTCATATTATTTGTTGCTATGTTAACATATGACAATTAAATATATTTTCCCAAAATATACACCCAAAAGATAAACACAACCCATGCGTAATTTTCCGTTTGGAGACGTTTTACGCACCTTTATCCTCGAAGCTCCTCACTGTGTTCCCCTCCAGGATCTCCTTCTGGCTTTTCCGGGTCCCGGTGGAGATCGACACCGCGTTAAACAGATCCAACATGAACTGAGGCGCCTTCTTGTGAGGAGCCGGCGTGGGTAAATCCTTGAGATGGAACAACTCATCCAGCTTCTTGCCCACCGTCGTTGTCGCCTTTCCCCCGCCTGTCTCTCTGTGCGGAATGGCGAAGGGAGACACGCACCTCAGCTGGAGGGCGACGATGACCAGGGCGCGCAGACGTGGAGCTGTCATTTCAGTGAGGGAGGACTGAGCTCTGCACCTGAGGGACGGTGGGTGATAAGGCGACCCCGCTGCCTTTGATGACAGCCCGTCCCTGTCTTCAGCTAACACCGAGAGATGATTGAGCAGTGATTGATGGTGCGGAGGAAACGCTTCCCGAAAGCATCTCCAAGTCTCCAGAGGTGTAAACGACCCGAGAGCCAGCGGGTTAGATCAAAAATGAGCCACTAATTTGACTTGGTTAGGTTAACAAGCCATTTGGTGTTTTTTTTGTATTTGGCCCGTTCCCGGTGGTAGAAACCAGAGACAGGAGATTTTCTTTTTAGCTTGAGACGCAAATTGAAAAGACGCAGACTATTTAACAACCATTTATTAAGCGGATAGGCCCGGTCCTTAGTTCTGATTGGCTGAGTCACGTTGGAAACCATTGTAAAATATCTGATAAACACATATATGTGATCGCATAAGAATTAATATAAATCTCAACTAAATGAATGAAAAATAAGTGTTCTAGTCAATTCGATTTATTAAATTTAATGTAATTAATTAATTAAATTATTAAAATGAATTAATATTATAACTATTAATTAAATTAATTAAATGCATTTATTTACAAAAACATATTAAATATAAATAATACATAATATATACATTTGTAATATAATATATAAATATATATAAAATCATGATATATATGATATATTATATTTTTTAAATGTAACATTAAAGACACAATTTATTAAAAAAAAACCTGTGATAAGATTTAATTTTTATTGATTCAGACGTCTTGAATATTATCCATCATTTTCAGTGCTGCTGGTTAAAACCAATACGCCTAATTAGACGCTTAATTGAACAACGTTGTCCCGTTATGAACTCAGAGGGCGTTTTGTCACCGTTTGTCCACATCATGGGTTTGTCAGATCAGTTGACTGTTATCAGTATGAGGCCAGTTGGAAAGAGAGCAAACGAACAGCCGAGCCGTGACGCAAATGAACCGGGTTTTTAGACCTGCTTGTTATGCGCACATATCCACAAAACGCCGTCGGTCATCGCGTCCCCATGACACCGGGGCGACCCTCCGTTACTGTTTGGAGAATGACTCAGAGTTAACACCGAAATCGAGATGATGTGTTTAGTCACACGTTAACACAAATCCGGGATTATCTCCAATCAATCAGACTGAACAATAGGGATCAAATTCGTAAGATCACCATGCTGATCAATCGGCCTTTCACCTCTCAGTTGTTAATCATATTCATCGGAATGATGATCCCCTCATTTAGGAGCAATTACTCAGTCTAAGGCCTTCTCTGATCTATCAGTTATTAGTGGCCTATGGATAAATTATACCCATAACAAACCAACAAGATACCATGAGATAAAATATTGATTGGATTTGGTACAGGTGTATTTAAAATCAGTTCAATTTCCTGCTGAAACTCAGTAAGTCAGATGCACATTTCAAACCATCACTTATTCCTGTCAAGGTGCAGTGGATAGCTGAGCTGGAGGCATCAAGACATTCCCCTCCCTGTGAGTGTGTGTGTGTGTGTGTGTGTGTGTGTGTGTGTGTGTGTGTCATCTGGCACTTGAGTGTATATGAGGCAGCTGGTGGGCGTGGGATGTCCTCAAATGTTTACCCTGACCATGTGCCGATCACAGATAGACTTAAAGGGAAGCCCTCTGACGTACAGCGGGCCTGGAGGAACCACAGTGTGCTGATGATTAATACCTGGAGCCAGCAGCTGGAGTCTGCTGACTGGAGCTTCAGCGGTACAAACCTTTCTCAGAGGCAGAAATAATCTCATTGGTTGAGTTAAACCTCAGTGGGCGGAGCCAAAGAAAATGAAAATACATAAAACGAAACTTAGAGTGCTAAAGTGTTTAATTTCCACACTGTTAGAACAATGTGCATGTGGTCGTTCTTTGATCTGAGCGTAGTAGTCTTGGTAGTCTTACGACGACTTAAAGCCTTTTACTTCTCAATTCGGCATCAGTCCAACCCACCAAGCAGCTCTTATTCCAATAAAACCTCTAAGTGGTGCACTACCGCTCTCCATGGGGCGTTTTGGTTGGAAGAAGATTCTGGGAATAACAGGTGAAAGTTGAGATTTTATTGGAGTAAGTGCTGCTTGGTGGAGTGGCTCCTAAAGTTTCAGAAAAGGCCTCGAGTCTTTTTTTGCTGCTACCAGTTCAGGTGTCCTCACTTTTAGGACCATTACCTTTGATTCCAGTTGCTGCTGGGATGAGATGTAATGTTCTGATTTGACCAGCAGATGGTAATATTGACCAGGGCATGTTGAAAGAATGAAGCAGTGCACCTTTAATTCCATGTATAATGATGATTATTGTTATTATCTTTATTATTTGAGCCAAAGCACTTACAAATCATACAAGAGTTTCATTGCAAAATCAGACATCCACTAGAACGACTACCAAACCAACTACTTTTTGCCATTGTACCATCGACAGTCACCGCTTTTTAGAGTAAAGGGTGTGATTAAAGTCCCCGGTTGTCAAAATGCTGACACATTTCGGCTGGATTCTCTATATTTTTAGATATTGAATGATGAATATCAGGTGATGTTTTACTCCACATGTCTTCATTGTGTTAGAGGGGATGCTGTGTTAGCTCTATTAGCTGGTGTCCTGTTGTCTCTTGACACTCGGTCTACTCTTTCACCCGGCGGCGGCTGGCTCCACATCTGACAACAGTGTCCATGTGTTAATGACTTCACCTTGTGTTAAATACCTCTACTGGGGCAATTAGAAACACATGGAAGGCATTTGGTACAAGCCACTGGTGCAGCTCTGTTTGAATAATGAAGAGGAACACAATCATGGCTAAAGTGGAAACAGACGACGAGTCAGACCCGATGTACCAGGGATTGTTTTAATGCATCTCTGTTGCCTCTGACCACAAGCAAGCAGCGTCAGCCGACCACGATAGTTGCTGCAATTCGGTTTCTGAACTGTTGGGTGGCCCAGCAGTGTCTGCCATCCCATTATACTAGTGCTGCTGAGATTAAAGGGGCATTATGTAATCTATAGGCAAGCAGGAGGAATTACAGCAGCATTAACTAGTCTCCTGTCCCCCTTGAGCTACGGTGGACTGTGATTGACACATAAAACCAAAATAAAATCACATTTTCACAATAGAGACGTCATTTTGGTTTCAAGGTTGCTGCCTGTGTTCATATTCTTCCATTTTGTGGTCCTGTGTAGCTCAGTCAGTAGAGCAAGGCACTGCCAGGGTCAGGGGTTTGATTCCCTGAATACTGTGACTTTTCCAAGACTATTCAATGACATATAGCCCAGTTTCCATGCCCAATATTAGTCAGAGTCTATGTTGCACAGAATATCTGATCTGAATGCCCCAGGTCTGATTTCTGGTCAGTGGATCAACAAGCAGCCAAGCTTGACATTCAACATTTCACTGGTTGGAAAAACGATTATCAACAAATTTCCATGACATTCCATAACTTGGAAAACACATTTTTAAAATCCAGTCATTCCATGACTGTAGGAACCCTGTGTAAAGGGTTCAGCCAGTGTTATACGTGCTTCATATATGCTTTAGGGTCACTTTTTGTGTTTCGTCTGATTCCCCAGATCTTGCTAGCTTGTGTATTATGGACAGAAGTGGCTTGTTGTGGCTCTAAAACACTTCAGTCATTCTCCGAATATCATTCCCAGCAGGAATGTCCACCCCGCCTGTAGGAATGCTAGCTGCAGCCAGCCCCGCTGAGCGCTGAAACGCTACCTTGATGGTGTAGTTATTCGTATGGACAATGACCGTCCCAGATTGTAGGAAAGGAAATAGATAAAGGCATGGCGGAGCTGAGACACCGGACCTGTTCCGCCTTGGCGTTAATAACTAGTAAAACAAGTAGAAGGACTTCTTTATCGCTCCTGCTGTGTTGGTAGAGGGAAGAGGAAGGCCAGTAATCTCGTTGGTGATAACCGTGGTGGATAATGATGATTTGTCTTGTGCTTATTGCCTGAAACTCTACAGGGCAACTGACTGGGTGTTTCTTGTGCCTTTTTAGTAGACAGTAGAACCAAATATTGCATATTGCAACACAAAACTGCCTCTCAACTCGTCCCACGACCATTGCTTGCAACTTCCAATGGCTGAAAAGAGAGCAAAGTTTGATGTTTCCTTGGGGATGGAGCCAAAGTGCCTCCATGCAGCGAGCATTCAGTAACAAGTCAGACTTCTGTAATAGCTGCATCTGCAGATTGGGCTGTCTGACCATTTGTCATCTGACCGCCTGCCCTTCTATTCTGCACCTCTTCCATTTCCCCTTCTGAGGCCAACCTAGACACGATACCTTCACCTAAATCTCTGCTTCATAAACATGTCAGAATGTAGCTCCATAGCAATCTGAAAATGAGAGAAAAATCAAGAAAAATGTAGACAAAAACAGCCAGACAGAAAGACAGACTCAAACATCCAGGTCTTGGTACGCCTCCACGGCTGAACGTGGGACAGGAGTATTAGATTAATACCCACCGGAGCCATTAGGACGACTAGAGGATATACCCATCAGCTCCAATAGAGGTGATGAGAGCAAGAGCATATGCCTTGGTCAGGTGGAGCAGAGAGACTGACTGACTGGTGGGCTTACTTACTGTCTGGCCATAAATTAGGTATTGGCTTTCCTTCCAATTAAGTCTTTCCCAACATGGAAAAGCACCAACAATCTATAGAGGTGAGTTTTGTACGGTGCAGAGTATGTGGATGCATATTTGTGTGAGAATAAAATGCATTCCTGTTATATTTGCTAGATGCTTTGGCGTTGTTCATGCAGCATTCAAGGCAAAGCATGCTGGACTGAAATGAGAGAAAAGAATGTTGGTGAACTCAACAGTGAGTGAAGTGACTGAGATGATCGGAACAATTGAGATGGAAAAGGAAAAAAAAAACAGTAAAAGAGGATGAAGGAAAGGCTGAAGCTCCTCAAAACCCTCACGTCCTCTCCTCAAAATGTCCTCTTCTCAAACCCTCACGTCCTCTCCTCAAAACCCTCACGTCCTCTCCTCAAAACCCTCACGTCCTCTTCTCAAAACCTCACGTCCTCTCCTCAAAACCCTCACGTCCTCTCCTCAAAATGTCCTCTTCTCAAAACCTCACGTCCTCTCCTCAAAACCCTCACGTCTTCATCTCAAAACCCTCATGTTGGATTAAAAAGTTAAAAGTCTCATCTTTAGCTTTTCCTTCATGCTCTTTTTATTCTTTTTACTCTTTTTTTTTTGCCTTGTGCAGCACCACTCCCTCTCAATTGTTCCAATCAGTGGATCTCATTTACTTCACACACCGCACTGTTGAGTTTTCTTATCCAATTTCTGAATTCAATCTTTCATCTCGTTCAAATCACAGCTTTATTTGGAGTAAGGGAGAGAACATTTTGTTTTGGCTCTGGGCTCCAGAGGAATTCATATCGCATGTGGAGGTTGGTTTTTTTTACGTCTCCATCCCGTTTCCCTCGGCGACCTCACCTTTCTAGCATTAAGTCAGCCAGACGCTACTTCATCTGGCAGGTTGTTGCGGTTTAGATGATATTCCTGATCGCTGAAACATACTGTTTTCCCTCTGGGTTCAAATATTTGCAGTAGAAAAACGACCTACTACAATTACCTGATTCTAATTATGCTGTTTGTTATTGTGGATGGCCACCAGGACAGAGTGTGTGTGTGTGTGTGTGTGTGTGTTTAAGAGTGTGTGAGTATCCTTGTAAGCATACATTCATGTTTTTATGTGCCGTATTATTTCTTATTTTGTCTCCATTTTTGGTGCTAAATGGTCAAATACAGTATATACTGTATATATATGGTGTTTTTTCTGTGAGTGGCGCTCTTCTCTTCATCTCCATCTTTGTCTCTCAGCCTCACTGTGGTGTTCTTCACTGTGGTGTTCCTCACTGTGGTGTTCTTCACTGTGGTGTTCCTCACTGCGGTGTTCCCCACTGCGGTGTTCTTCACTGCGGTGTTCCTCACTGCGGTGTTCCCCACTGCGGTGTTCCCCACTGCGGTGTTCCTCACTGCGGTGTTCTTCACTGCGGTGTTCTTCACTGCGGTGTTCTTCACTGCGGTGTTCCTCACTGCGGTGTTCCCCACTGCGGTGTTCTTCACTGCGGTGTTCCTCACTGCGGTGTTCCTCACTGCGGTGTTCTTCACTGCGGTGTTCTTCACTGCGGTGTTCCTCACTGTGGTGTTCTTCACTGTGGTGTCCCTCACTGTGGTGTTCCTCACTGTGGTGTTCCTCACTGTGGTGTTCTTCACTGTGGTGTTCCTCACTGTCAATCAAACAGTGTGTCCAGTACTGTGACGTCTTTCTCCTTGGATTTCCTGTCGATGGAGTTTGACTTCCTGTAGGTGGCGCTTGGTGATTGGCGAGCAAAGCGTCTCTCTGTAGCCATGGTGACTGCTGTTTCCTGTTTACGCTGTTCCCACAGTTTCCCCATCTTTTATACCCTTCCCCTTAAATAGGAGTGTGACTTCATACGGACTGACACTCGGCGTTGGAGTGGTTTTCCGGTTTGGGAAAGGGGGCGTGTCTCTCTCTGTCTTAGTTTTTTGTTATAATAAACTTCATCTTGTTTTGGCCACATGCGTATCGTTTGTGACTCCTTCGCGTCGCCTCCCTCAAGCCAACATGAAGGAGTGTTGAACGAAGAGAGATGGAGGAATGGGATGTGTTGATGGGATGGTTAGCAGGAGGGGAAAAGCACCTCTCTCCCCCCTCCCTCCCTCGCTTTGTGCCAACATCCACAGGGTGCCTTCCATGGCTGCTCTCCTGATTTAGATTAAAGTGGACTGGCCAAATAGACTGAAGCAGCCTTGTTGTTCTAGCCATGGCTCCAGTGGCTCCGGGGGAACCGGGCACGTGGAGTAGCAAAGGGTAATGTTTGTTTGTTAATGCCATATGCGCCGTGCAAATGTGTGCGTGCGTGCATGTACAGTGCATGTCTGTGTGTGTGTGTGTGTGTGTGTGTGTGTGTCAAGTTTCCAGATGAAGTTGGGGTTTATGTTATTTGAATTGGCTCATGCATCACGCTACCAGCCCGTTATTACTGAGGTCCGCTATCTGGACCGACATCTCCCGCTCCCTTTCGTGTTCTTCATTTCTTTATTTGTATAAACTGGTCACTGGTTTCAGACATGCCGATTACAAATGGTGCGAGAAAAACTGGAGCTCTGCCTATCTATTTCAATTTTTTTTCCCTCCTTTTCGTTTCCTTTACTACTCAGTACCACAGAACCTGAGATTTAAAAAAAAAAAACGTTCTCTCTCTCTCTCTCTCTCTCTCTCTCGCTCCTGAACTTTTGCTTCAAGAGGAAATTTTCGTAAAATCAAGCTTTGCTCTCTTTTGGGCCGTCAGAAGTTACTAGGCGGGATCCGGTGACACCAGATCACAGTATGGAGGCTTTGCAGAACTGTGTCACAAATCTGAAGCTGAGCATCATGGAGGTCCACTGGAGAGTTGGCTGTGCTCAAATATCTAAATCTATAGTAACCTGACAAGAAAAAGAGAGATACTTGTAAAATACAGCTGTGATGGAGGTGTAGATCATCCAGTAACGTTCTCAGTCAAAGTGATCAGTGTGATCAGGTAGATTTGTCTCCAAATGTAGGTTACTGTGACTCAGTAAACTGTCTTGTCTTTAGCCCTAGTCTCTACTCCAAAACACTCTGAGTTGGAGCTGGAGAAGAGTCAGCTAGTTAACCTGAACTAACTGTTAGCTAGCTAACTAGCCAGCAGGCTAGTTTAGTTACTGTTAACATGGGACTACTAGCCACTGCTAACGCTAGCTTCTACTATAAGGTGACCAGAATTCTGAAATGAAAACCGGGGACATTTCCAGTTCGGCGGTCAATATATCATTAAAATATGCAATGTTATTATCTATGAAATAAAAAAGGGGGACAATTCCGGTTTCATGTATTTTGACCACTGTTGTACTGTAATAAACTATGGTGCAGGCCGACTGATAAAATTGGGTACTAACTTTTACAACGTAACTTTGTAAACCGTGTCAGAAAATCTTAGTTTACAGTACCATGGTGAGTGAAGCTATGGAAACTAACACACAATAAAGACAATGGTCCAACTACAATGGTTCAATTAGCTATACGTACAAGACAGAGAAGACAGACAAGCAACACTACCAGACTGACACACTGTAACAGACACACTATGACAGACAACACTAACAAGCACTATATTACAGCAACACGACAGACAAGACAGAACTATCCAATCTGAACAGCCATTCAGTGGTCCTGGTAGTCTGGGTAGAATAAGAGCAGAAGAGAGCAAATTAGCAAAATTTAAAAAAACAGACAATAGTATGTGAAATACTAAACATAATAAAGAAATAAGATGATGATGCAATTGGTGACTTCATAAACTTATACCAACCTAATCTGTATATTTCCTTCTCTTTACCTTTTCACCGTCACTCTCTTTACTCCCTTAATTTTTCCTTGTCACTCTCTTCTCCTTCCTCTCCAATCTTTAATAATAAATAGTACACTATCAGATAAAATACTTTGCTTAACAGATTCCCATTGCTTTTTGTATTTTATCTCAAAACATTGTTTGGAATAATAAATTGTCAGGCTCTGTAATCATATCTTTACCTTTCCTCCTCTATCTCCTTCACTCTTCTTCTTATCCAGTCTTCCTCCTCTCCCTCCTCTCCACTCTAACAGAAAACATTACGCTAATGTTATCCATGAAAAGTTTTTTATAAACTTGAATGAATAAACTTCAATCAATAAACACAACACATGAAGTAAAATGCATGAACTAGAGTTTTCATACTCAAAATAACTTGTTGCAGCCTGAAACAGTGTGATGTTTGTGTATGTGATCACAGGGTTTTTCTACTACCTTTTTTTACTACTATTTTTTTGGGGGGGCGGTATTTTTTTATTTCTACACAAAGTAAAACACAATGTTAATTATGTGGTGTGCGTGTGTGTGTGTGCGTGAGTGAGTGACAGAGACAGACAGAGAGAGAGTGAGAGAGACACAATGCAAGATTCAGCCTGTTATTTATTTGCAGCCTAGATCGTTACTCTGGTAAATGAACTGACGGTGTGAACCTGGGTGATTTATGCAAACAGCCCGTGTTGGCGATCAAACATGGAAATATGCATTCAGCCTCGCGACTGTATTATTGTCAAAAGCACCGCGTCCGGTACGAGCCAAGTTCTCCAAGTAACTCGGCTGACTTTAGATATTTTACAAACCGAGGTAGGAGCGAGCCGATGGAAGAAAACCTAACCGGTGTAGAAGCAGTGAGAGTCGCGAGCTGTTAATCCCTGTGGACAGAGTGGCTGTGACGATGGACAGATTGTGTTGCGTGGCGCGGCAGCAGCAGTGAACTATGTATCGGCTCTGTGTGGTAGAGCAGCTCCGTGTGTGGCTGCCTGTCGCGGAACGATGTGGACACAGATACCCAATGAGGATTTTCCTTCATCACGAGTACAGATATTGACAAATTTTACTCGGATGATACTCGTGCTCGTAAAAAGTACATTATCCGTACGGGATACTCGTTTCATCCGAGTATTCGGCTCAACCCTATTATCTAGCTATATAATACATCTTGACATTATAACATCACTAGCTAGTATCTCAAACGATTGTAACTTACCTGGCTTGAAACGACGTTTGGGGATAGTTAGTAGTAGAAGAAGAGTGATATATATATATATATAGCTCTAGCGAGCAACCCCCTCTGTTGGCCAAAACAAGCACAACGCGATTGAGACGTCAACCGGTAGGCTCTGCTGCCCGGTCTTTCTTGCCACGTAAAATATTATTTCACTTTGCGGTCTGTTTTTAACGCACAGTTAAAAACGGGGACATTTCCGGGGACAGCTCCAGCCGAGGACAGGCCACCAAAAACGGGGACTGTCCCCGGAAAACGGGGACGTCTGGTCACCCTATTCTACTAGATACGTTAGCTAGCGTGCTAATCAGATGTGTTAACAACAAGACAGTGATGGTTAGCTGACCAGATACTATGGTTAGCTAGCTAACAAGCTACATGATCTAAACACTAAATCAATCAGATGATCAGTGATGAAATGATCAGTTCAGTAGAAACAGACAGAAATGAACCATGAAGATTCAATTCTGTCGAGGTCAAGTTAGAAAGACCATCAGCAACATAAAACACAATCACTGAGCTCAATCAACACTAACAGGTGAGTTGGACACATTTGTCTGTATCTGAGGGGTAAAGGGTGGCCTAATTGTTATAGAGACCGTCCCAGAATGGAAAGGTCACAGGTTCGATCCCTGCAACAGCCATGTGCCCTGCTGAATGAGCTCCTACTCACTCACTGTACGTCTCTCTGGATAAAAGCATCAATTCAATCGAAAAAAGGTAAAAATAAAAGCGTGATTGAGTAGGATCAAGAAACCCTAGACGCTGATTTGCGGTCAGTTTTTCTACTTTCTCGCTGATGCTCTAGGGTTGGGATTTGGGCTGGGGAATCTGATCCAGGGCGAGGGCTCCTGTCTGAGAGGTGAGTGGGTGTTGAGAGTGCATATGGAAGTCATCCACCACATAGATCCATTTTTCATCATCGCCCTCCTCTCCCTGTCTCTCGGGCGTAATGGGACTCTGGTTGATGCCAAACGCTCTGTACACTTTTATCCTCATCAATCCCTCCCACCAGCAGGGGTCTGTCTTATAAAACGTCTTTGAAGCCGGGAATGCTGCAGCAGTGGCCAAACCCACACACTAATGCAAATCTAATACCACTAAAAGCACAATTTAGCGAGTTTAAGCTGCACTGGGCAACTTCATACGCTGGCGTCTCCAAGTGGCAGCGAGAGGTTTGAAACATTCGAAGTACCCAGAAATCGTGTAAGGTGACGTCAGTGAACTGCACACAGCAGTCTGAGATGCTTCAGACCAAAGAGACAAGCTTTCTCTGCACAGAGACTCACTGATGTTTAGGAGACAGTTTGTATTTTACTCTGAAGTTTTGATTCATCACTTCCTGTGTGTGTGGAGAAGATTTCCCACCAGTGACCACACCGACACCAGATTTCATTTGATAAAAGCCTGTCGGTAAAAGTGTGTTTTTAGAAGTGATTTAAAAGGTTCTAAATAATAAATAAAATAATAATAATAAATAAAACAAGTCAGCAGCATTACCAGAAAGGAGTCGTACTACACTCCCCTCCATTCATAACTCACTATCCCCTCGGTCTGAATTCGCCCCTCAGTATTACATCATTACCTGTCATCCAATCACCCGAGTCCACGCTCCACACGCCTTCTCTCACACCTTCTCTGGGAACCAATCACAAACCGGTACGTTCTACCTTTACTCCCTCAGCTGTTTCTGTGTGTTGCTGTCATCTCTTACTGCAACAGACTGTTGACCAGCATGTTGTTATAGCCGACCGCTTTGCTACCAATAATAAATCACATTGATAAAGTAGTTCATGATTATTTCAGCCCGATATTAATATTATTATTATTATTATTATTATTAGTAGTAGTAGTAGTATTTTAAGGCATGCTGTGTTTTACTACATGTGTTCTCGTTGTGCTCTGACTGTCATCATGTCGGTTGTACCAGAGCTGTCGGCTCCTCTGCTGAGTGATGAGAAGCAGGACGCAACTGGGAAAGATGGATTCATAGTTTCCTGCATCTGTCTGTCTGTCTGTCTGTCTGTCTGTCTGTCTCACGTTTCTCTCCTTCCTCTGCCTCTCAGTGTCTCAGGTTCATTTCATTCATTCATTTCCAAAACGCTAGAAAGACATTTTTGAAAATAACTAAATAAACAAACACACTAATAAATAAGAATCACATGACGTTAGAAATGTGCCAATCAAGGTCTGAAGTTACATACTGTCCTTCAGAACGTCCCATCATGCTTCACTTCTTGTTATCAATCATTTTCAGAGTCGGTGTTTTCAGATGGTCGATATCTCCTTTTGGAACAAAACGTTTTTTTTAAATGTAGTTTCCTTTTTCTCTCTGCAGACAAAGAGGCCAACAAAAGAGGAATCACGGCCAAGCCTCTTTATCTCTCTGGCTTTTTGCTTCAGGCAGATTGTGGTTTGTTACAAAGCCTCCATGAACAATCTGAGACAGGCCTCATTTAGAAATAAGTCCCTCAATTGCTTGGAGCTGGAACAACAAGATGTGTGTGTGTGTGTGTGTGTGTGTGTGTGTGTGTGTGGACACTGAGGAGGATTTATAAAGTGTTTACATGAACGGTGAGCTGGCCAGACGAGGCCTGATGGAGAAGAAGATCTTGAGTTTCAAACCACAAAGCTTGTTTGAGGAGAAGCTGATAACAGCTCGGTTAGACTGCAATTACATTTAATTAATGACCAAAAAATCTTTTGCCACTGCCAAGCCTGATTCGACACACACACACACACACACACACACACAGCGTGTTGGGGGTTGAGGCCTGGCTTCAGAGCAACTGCTGCTATTTGACTTCTCTGGATAATTCCATTGTCGGGATGTTTATCGCCGAGCGGCCGAGCTCAGGTTTCCTCTCTGTCAAATTCCCGATGACTGACGATCTTTGACTTTTTATGTTCGTTTCAAACATTCAAACATGTTCGAACTTGATAGTTTAATCTTCAGCATCGTGCACTCAAATGGATGTTTTAAGATTTCTGCTTCTGTTGAAGGATTGGAGAGAGAGAGGCAGGAGGAATGAGGGAATAAGACCAGGAGGGAAACAGGACGATGTAGTGAATCTGACTATGGGCGAAGGAGGCTGATAAACAGGAAGCAGCTCAAGACGAGACGAACACACCTACCCTCCACTCTTTACGTCCTCATGGCTATGTCTATATATGTTATATATGAGACATTCTTCGATATTTTTTTGTCAAATCGTTTTTTTTACTGCGTTTAATAATATTTCATCCAGGCCACCAGTGCACAGCAACCTCTTCTTCTTCTTCTTCTGTTAAATAAATGGATTAAAGCTGCGCTGGCAGCGGTGCATGCTGGCAGCTCCAAATGGCAGCAAGACGTAATTGACAACTGTTTGAGCTTCAAAACCCAGAAGTCGTGTAACGTGACGTCAGTAAAGCAACTTGGTGAAGTGAGCACAATGTCCTGAAATACAAAGACTTTTTCCCACCAGGAGATCAGAAGGAGGAGGAGCTGGAAACAGGCAGCAGTTTGGAGACATTTACACTCAACAACCTGGATTCAATTCTCAACTCGTGCCAAGAAGTTTTCATTTTTACAGGTTAGTCGTATTAGACCTTGACCAAAGTTTTAGTTGCCCAACTTTAACTTTAACCATAATAGAAGTTGCTTTAGTTGCTTTAGTTGCCGTTGTCTGACCTTCTCATGTGACGAACACGAGAAAACGGCAGATTTTTACTTGACGCAGCTTTAAAGTTTCTTTGCCTGCCCATCCAAAATGTGGTTTGTTGACTTAACTAAGAGGTCATCCTTCATCCTCTTGTCCTCCTCTGACCTAACGATGACTAATAACCACTAACAATCCTCAGCAGGACTTTAGTTTAGTGGTAGGCAGTCAGGGGAGTGCTGGCGCTGATGGATCTGGGTCACCAGGGCAGATTGCTGAACTCGTGTCTTCCCATTACCGCCTCTGTAAATCAACCTAGCCAAATAAACAGCTTTCTCTTTAACCAGATACGCTCTAGCTGCCAGCCTTCTGCCACTCCGTCCGTCACCAGCTCTTCACCATGAACGCTGATCTACGTACATAAAGAAACAGAGGCAGCCCCCCCGTTGGCCCCAACCCAACTTGCATCACTACTTCTACGTTCTCAGTCTTTCTGCTGTGGCTTGTTGCTGCCAGATCACTGGTATTCTGGGTATGCGAGGCAAGAGCCTGTAGTCAGCCCTGTCAATCAGAGGTAATGTAACACAAAGGTCAAGTGTGTAGTCGGCTCCACCCAGCAGACGTGAGAGGAAGGAGTCGGTCCCACCAGCAGAAACCAGTGGATTACGATCTGCTGCCGACATTGAGCCGTTATTTAATTTAGACGATGAAACCTAAAACTAATAGCATCAAATCGATATATTAACTTATATATTAGAACCAAGCAGCAGTTATTTCAATACAAATTCAACTTTAACACACATCCACTATGTGCTGGTGGAAGACAGGCTCGGTGTATCGGATCCGTTGGACCCTGGAAATTTGGAAAAGTTCTTAACTCGAGTCCTACCAGTTCGTGTTTGCCGATAAGCAACATTAAATCTCAAATCTCAGCATGCGGTTTGACGTGACGTGAACTTCCACATGACCGAAAGCGAGCGCCACATATGGATACAAGCCAAACCCAAGCTAACGGTGACCGGCAGAAAGAAATCCCTCAAACGGAGAATTTGATTCGATTACCGAGCGCCAGCGTCCGCCCCTTGTCATCCCGTTCTCATCGTATCCAAACACCAACCCAGTCTGACCCCGGGGTGGAGGAAAATCTCATTTCATGCTCAGACCCCAAAACTGGAGTTGAGGTGGAACAAGATCCTCTTCTTGGGACTCTTGCGGTTCAGCGGAGGATCAACGACTAGAAGGACTCGAATCAAACCAAGACTCTTGTTTCCTTTTGAAATGGTAGAAGAGGTCGAGAGTCAGGGAGCTGCTTCTGAGAAAGATATATATATATATATATATATAGAGAGAGAGAGATCTTTACTCTCTGGAAGTATTGTTCACGTCGTATTCATGCCAAAATAAAATACTGAACTGAGAGAGAGAGAGAGAGAGAGAGAGGTGTAGCTTCTGAGTGACATTATTCTATCGCTTCACCAGGCTTGATCATGATGTCGAGGTGGATGGAGCAGAACAAGGAAACTAAACGGCTTGAGACTTTTTGTTTTCAACTCGGTAAACCTCTGATATTTTTCCTGTCAACGTCTTCTCACAACAACGGCCTCCATGGCTAGCTGCCCCAACATCAAATCAAACGCTCTTTGGTAAAGGTTAGGCAGCTAAAACAATCTGATCAAGGTTAGGGTAAGGTTTTGGTCCTGGTTTTGGTCCTGGTTTTGATCGTGGTTAAATGAGAATTTTTTTTAAACTTAACTCACATTGGAGATAACGGTCTTTGTATCGGTCGGGACTTGAACTTGCGTTGTCAGAGTTGAAGGTAAATGTCTCCGCCCGTCCGACCTCCACACCCTTACTTACCACCACGTTATTACAACGTCAAACTACTTCCTGTTCACCTGATTGGTACGATTTCATACCAAATTAATGACAACAGGCTGTTATTATTCAGGTGGGAGCGCTGGATGTCCACACAACACCATGCTGCATTTAGCCTGCTAGCTAGCCTGGCTAACCATAGCGGTATAGAAAGCTAGCATAGCCGAACACAATTTTAAATGACATACACCCAGTAGCTCTACGCTACATAATGACTGGGCTGCAAGTCATTTTTGCAGTTTCAGATGGATATATATTGTGCAAATCTATTGTAAAATTGCAAGAAATAGTTTAAAACGCCGGTGATGTGCATGCTGGTTTAAAACGACGGTGATGTGCATGACGGTTTAAAACGACGGTGATGTGCATGCTGGTTTAAAATGACGGTGATGTGCATGACGGTTTAAAACGACGGTGATGTGCATGCTGGTTTAAAAGGACGGTGAAGTGCATGCTGGTTTAAAACGACGGTGATGTGCATGCTGGTTTAAAACGACGGTGAAGTGCATGCTGGTTTAAAACGACGGTGATGTGCACGACGGTTTAAAACGACGGTGATGTGCACGACGGTTTAAAACGACGGTGAAGTGCACGACGGTTTAAAACGACGGTGATGTGCACGACGGTTTAAAACGACGGTGAAGTGCACGACGGTTTAAAACGACGGTGATGTGCATGCTGGTTTAAAAGGACGGTGAAGTGCATGACGGTTTAAAAGGACGGTGATGTGCATGACGGTTTAAAATGAAAATAAAAGTTTTGGCCTCCGCTTTGAATTTTTGGACCTCACTAAAAATGTTGGTCTGGATCCAACCCTGGGAGGAGGGAGGAAGGAGGAGGAAGGAGGAGGAAGAAGATGACTTGTTGCTATGAAATGGGAGTGAGACAGGCTATTAGAGTAATGGAAGGGAGACAGAGGAGACGGCAGACAACATGTGAGACAGAATGTGGAAATATCTGAGCTCGACGCCGGCCAAGACAAACTGAACATAAAACCTTCCAAATGGACTCACAGCGTGCTCGCCTTCATCGACACCGAGCAGAGCCCCGGACTACAGAAGTGATAAAGGAACAAGATCTCTCTCGAAAATCTCGTTCTCCATCTCTTTAAAAAAAACTGTATAAAAACTTTATCGTTAAATGCATCTGATACACTGACAGACATCACTGTGCTTAGAAGGACATCACGCTAAACCTCTTGGTACAAGTTGGGAATTGAAACTGAGTCGCCTTTCTGTCGCCGTATTTCACCGTGAACCTACCGCCTGGTTCAGACCTGTTTTATTTCAAATGGTGGAATATCGTTACTTTTCGTAGCTGCAAAGGCGAACTTGATATGAAAGCAGGCTGGGGTGATTTCAGAGAGAAAGCTTTTAAAGAGTTTTGGGGAGGGATATTATTTAGAGTGAACACACACACACACACACACACACACACACACACACACACACACACACACACACACACACACACACACACACACACACACACACACCACATCATTTACTGTAGAGTTCACCGGGGTCATCCATGTGTTGCTGTAGCTGGTCCAAGACAAACAGAGTCTCACGGCGTGGACGTCACGCAACAGGACAGCAGGCGTGTTGTTTTAACGTCCACCTCACTCGTGTTTACGACCGTATTTCTGTATTTATAGCGCCGGCCTCCGCCTGGCGTGCGTTCCCAGGAGCGCTGGAGGCTACGGCGGCCGCTGGTCCGATCCACCGGTGTGCATGAGAAATAGATGCAGACTCCGTTTTCTTCCCCAAGCCGGGTTTCACCACCGCCGCCGCCTCCTGCAGACGCTCGACTCGCTCCTGCAAAAATCAGCTTAAAGGTCATCTCCACCAATCAGAACGAATCAAACCAGCGTCATATGATCTACCGCCTGATTGTGAAACATTACATTATTTAACACGATGACACATGAACACCCTCAGGGGATCACATCTATATATTATGGCTGAACTTTAAACGTGACCACCGATGGGATTAACCCACCAATTAGCCGCGTGTGGATTTACATTCGCAGGTTTTCTAACCTTTATTTATCCAGAAAAGGTCGACGGAGCACGAACGCCTTTTTATGAACGCTCCGCTCACATTCACTCCGGGAGGCTGACCGCCGCAGCCACAGTTTTCCACTACAGTGTATGAGATGCGTTCACTTCCCCCCAACCTCTCTGGCCTCCAGGCTACTGCCACCCATGTGTGTCTCCTCTCAGGTATGCAGTGTTAACAAACGCTCTTGGAAAAAGGGGCTCCTCAACACCGAAACAATGGATTTTCAGTAACAAGCCCTGGTTTCCTGCCAGGGATTCAGCTCAGAGGCTGTTGTTCACCGGCCATTTGGAGGCAGAATTAACTGATTTTAGCCATCAACATGTAATTTGGGAAATAAGAGGAAGAGTGTGTGTGTGTGTGTGTGTGTGTGCGTGTGTGCATCGGAGGTTGGCGGGCATTCCTCCCTTTAAAACGATCTACATTTGATTCCTGTCCAAGGGTTCAAAATGCCAGGATTTATCCAAACGATATCCTATTACGTTGCTGGCGTGCCGTCTGGGCTTGGCCGCCACTACAGAGCGCCTGCCCCCGGCTTATTCTGGGTATCGATCAGCGGCGGGCAGCGCCAAAGACAATTGATAGAAACAGTACTACAGTTTAAATGTATTGTTTATCCCCGTCTTGATCCAGGGAAGCTCTGCCTCATAGTCACCCAGCGCCACCCATCCACACCTGGAGCTTCCCAGTCCAACCAGTTTGCTGCTGCTGCCCCCTGATTGGCTCCGCTGGGGGTCATGTGCTTTAAGAGCACCTCAACGGGAACTGCTGAAGGAAGGGAGTCCCTTTTCTTTTTTACTCCATGCCTTCTGAACTACTGATTTACTAGCAGTTCTTGTTTTTGTGTGTGAGGTGAGTGGAGGCCAGAGCGCAGCGAGGTGGGACGACCAGACGGTTGTCTTCTCAAATCCCTTGAGCAAGGCAACTGCTCCAACTGCAACAGTGATAATAATAATAACTTTATTGATATAGCATGTGGCTCAAAGTAAAATAAGAGCAATGACAAGACAGGGTAAAACAGTACCGGTAGCTCATGGTCTGCTGCAGTAGACGACACCATCATCTCAGACCGACTCGTCCTCCTGTCGCCTGGTTGGTGGGTTTCTGTCTCTTTCTTCCTCTGCCTCTCTGATCTGCCATCTCTCGTCCTCCGACGGTGTGAAATTCCCCGGAGGCTTGGCAGAATCGGTGAAATTCCTCCCATCGGACATCTGCTCCGGTTTTCCTTGGCAGATTCATCTGGCAAGGAGATTCGACCATTGTTGTTTCTTTGTTCCAACTATTATAGAAAGTAAAGACAGACCCAGCGGTTATCTACCGGGCCGTCGGCCGGCCAGGGACGACAATTTTATGTGTCAGGCAGTTGGCTGACGAGAGATCTGCAAAGAGTGCACCGGTGTAAGATCACCAACATGACAAGCAACCAGTAGAGAAGAGTCATCGTGCCCTGATGATGATGCCTAGATGCTGAGGAAGAGATGTTAGATATTAGGAAGAAGATATGGGAGAGAGGGATTTGATTCAGGGAGGAAATGGAGCTGTGAGGTACTGAGCTTTCTGAAAACGCTCTCCCACCTGGATGAATTTGAGTTGTGGTGTGGACGGCGAAACGAGAGACTTTGACGATGACGTTTTATTGTGACGTGATGCAGGAGGAAGCAGCCGGCCCCGGTGGTCTCCACACGCCCATGGAAGGAAGTATGACTTGTTGGTGGTTTAGTGTGGACGGCGAGCTTTTCGGAAACGCTAGACAAGTTTAATGGCTTTGTGTGGGCGGAGCCTCAGTAATCTTGGTATTGCTCAGCATGTGAACATACCCAGTGACTTAACCAAGGATGGAGACGAAGTAAAAAAACACACAAACTTGCAGATTACTACTTTAAAGTCAACGGGAGATGTGTCGGTTTTCATCCTTCCTACCAGTCAATCGATCTTAAGGTCCGTTGAACTGATCCCAGTCAGAGGAGAGGTGAAGTCTCGCTGACCTGCTGGGATTTTATTGTATTTAGACGGTTTGGAAATATCGGTCATGTAATGTTCATGCCAGAAAGAGAGAGAGGAAAGGAAAGGAAAGGAAAGGGAAGGAAAGGAAAGGAAAGGAAAGGGAAAAAGGAATCATCAGCAGCCTATGAGCTTCCGTCTCCTCGTCTCTCATTCTGATTCTTTTAACACCTTTTTATTTCCCTCTTCATCGATCTGTTTCTGCCTGCCAGATGAAGGATGAAGGCCTGGTGTGGTCAATAATATATTTATATATATATCTAGTGAAGGTTATGGGTCTTCCAGGACCTGTAGACTATAGTCTGTTAGAATGGACAGCTGGTCTGGACAGGGGAGGAGAGAGATAATGCATTTCCCATCATATCAGTGATTCTGTTTCATCTTCCTACGTCTGACAGTCTCCCATACCATGTTGTGTCACAGTGAAATATGGTCTAATAAGGTCTTTCAAGAGGAAAAAGCACAAATTAACACAGTTTTTTCTGAACATGTAATTGACGTGTCTATATTGGTGGTGGTTTGCCTCGTGATGAAGCAGGTGATCATAGTTTACCCTCCTTTTTATTTGCCGGCGGTAGTACTCTGCAGTCAGGAGGTTAAAGTTCAAGGGGATAGCGGTGAGATGATATTTCTCCTCAGAGGTGACGACCTCGCTTTTTATTTTCAGCACCTGGCCAAATGAGAATCCATACCTGTGAGTGGGTCAAACGTTTTCAGACGCTGAGGTTGGTGTTGAGCTGGTGAGGTGAGAATGGATTTTTTTTCTGCTACTTTTTCCTCTATAATCCAACACAGGTTTCTTACCCTAAATGCCACCAGGTTACAGCAGATGTGTATTGGTAAGTGTTGGTAAAGTCAGCAGGTGAATAGTGGTTTGATCTCTGTGTTGGTTCAGGACTTCATCAGTTACCTCTATGGTTTAATAGAATAGACTAGATTTTGTTTGAATGCAATCTGCATTTCTACCCCCAAATAAAAAAAAAAAAATATATATATATATATATATATTTCCATACTTTAGATGTTACCTCAAAGCCACATAAAACATCTTTGTGAGCAATGTATGATATTGGTTTTGGTAAAAAAAAAAGAAAAATCTTTGTGTGCACTCATTTTAAATCACGTAAAGAGCGTCATCTAAATGCCCAAACTGTACAATGTAATAGGGTTCCAATAATTGCAGTACCACATCTGACCTGATGGTGGTAGTATAGCACCACAGAACGGCCAGGCTCGCTCCACAGCAACAAGGAGATGTGAGCCTTAGCACGTCCCGCATGGGAAGGAGAGAACTGGAGACAGTAATTAAAACTACTGACGCCACATGTTCGCCACCTCTTCCTTCCACCTCTTTTTCATTCTCAGGCCTTTTGCAGAATCTCTCAACCAGAGGAACTTGCAAGAGAGCATCAGGTGGGGCTTCGGCGTCGTGCACAAGAATGCATGGCTGATGGAGACATGGAGGGGTCGACCCTGTGACCTTTCAGCTACAACCACAGGACCACCCTTCCCCTCTGTCCACATTCGCAGTGTGAGCCGAGGAGTTTTACCCGTACTGTAATCACGCTATCACCGCTTATACCATCTTATCGTTCAGCCAAAGAAGCATACTGAGAGAGAAAGCGAGAGTGTGTGTGTAGGTGTGTGTCAGCCGCTAGCTTCAGCTAAGCAGCCATCATAAAAGGATTAACACGCCGTCCTGCCCGTGATGCAGAGCCACACATGCGAATGCCATCTTGTGTGGGAAGCGTGTTTCGAAGAATATGCCAAGTTTGGGAGGGAACACGGGCAACGCTGCCATATGCTCAAACACTATATACACAGTGAAAACTATACATTTTGTACAGTTAGGAACTTTAAAATGGAGTGCTAAACTTTTCTCTGTGTGGAAAGCAGATGTAGGCAACTAAATTAAAACGCCCAGGGTCAGGATGTGTGAATGTAGTCGAGGGAATGAAGGAGTGCAGGGAAGTAAAAACCGGTTGAGAGATGTATAATCTGATTTTTTAGCATGTTAATATTGGCTGGTTAGCTTTTGTTGGTGTGTAGCATGCTAGCTGACATATTGTTTGCTAGTAGCATGGTTTCTCGTTGTTTGTTAGTAGTAGCAGTTCCCTGGTATATTGACTTTTTAGCACGTCGCTATGTTGGCTTGTTAGCTTTTGTTTGTAGCATGCTAGCTGACATATTGTTTGCTAGGTTGCTTTAGCTGTTTGTTAGCAATACGTGTTCTGGTATATTGATTTCTTAGCATGTCAATATTTTGTTAGCTTTTGTTTGTTTGTATCATGCTAGCTGACATATTGCTAGTAGCATGGTTTCTCTTGTTGTTTGTTAGTAGTAGCAGTTCCCTGGTATATTGACTTTTTAGCACGTCGCTATGTTGGCTTGTTAGCTTTTGTTTGTAGCATGCTAGCTGACATATTGTTTGCTAGTAGCATGGTTGCGCTGGCTGTTTGTTAGCAGCACGTTCCCTGGTATATTGATTGATTTGTTAGCATGTCGATAGGTTGGTTTGTTAGCCTTTGCTTGTCAGCTAGCCTGCTACAAACATTGTTTGCTAGTAGCACGGTTTCTCTGGTGGTTTGTTAGAAGCTAGCATGTTCCCTGGTTTAATGATTTTTTTAGCACGTCACTATGTTGGCTTGTTAGCTTTTGTTCGTTTGTAGCATGCTAGCTGACATATTGTTTACTAGTTGCATGGTTGTTCTGGCTGTTCATTAACATGCTCCCTGGTATATTGATTTCTTAGCACGTTGATGTGTTAGCGTTTTATATTGGGCACTATTTGTGGATTAGTAAATCATTCTGACATCTGAATTGGGCTTTATGAACGCTCACAAGGGATTGTAACATCAAATCCTGTGTATTGGTAAAAACATGAGTACATATCTTCTCCTGGAGTAATCCCATTAACCATGTAGTCATTTCTATTTATTGTCTCTGAGACAATTTCCTGTGCATTTATTGTCCTTGGCAAATAAAGTGATCCTCGTTCTGAAGCGACTCATTTGGAAGTTTCTCTTTTCTCTCTCTCGTTCTCACACACATGCCCACCATCACCGTCCGCCCTCGTCAGTTACGGTGCATGAGCTCAGGGATTATCAGCCAGTAACGTTTGGCGCTTGTTAATGATGTCATCGTCGGGACCCTGTGGGGACGGTGAGGTCAGCGGAGGGATGATAAAGGGCTTTTAAATAAACACCAGAATTGTGTTGTTAACCCCAAATTGGCAGCACAAACAAGATTACAGTGTTTTTGGAGGAAGTCAATCTTTGGAGATTTGGCCGCGGCGTGCTGTTCCAGGAGTCTGGCTTTCTGTGGGTGGGAACAGGAGGATGGACACGATGTGGGACGGGACAGAGAGGCATAGACCAAATACTACCGAGACAAATAGCCACGATGAGAGAGTATACAGGGAGATTATGTAGTTGTGTGTACGTGTGGTTGTTTGAGTGTGTTTAATGCATTTAGGTTAGGTTGGGGGGGTTATGGGCCAGAACGTGAGTTTTTTGAATGCCAGAAATCTTCAGCATCTGGCAAAATAATCTGTGGTATTGATCAACTTCCCTATCAGTCAACCTCTCACAGATCATTTTTGTTACGGGGCAGTAAAAACCTGATTTATTACCTCATTACATGTAAAAACTCACTTTACAGTTACAGCATTGTTTCAGTGGATTAACCATCAGACTCTAAGAACTGAAAGATTTAAAGAGGAGATGTTTTAAAAAAATAAATTCTTTAGTCTCCATCTTTGTCTCTCAGCCTCACTGTGGTGTTCTTCACTGTGGTGTTCTTCACTGCGGTGTTCCTCACTGCGGTGTTCCTCACTGCGGTGTTCCTCACTGCGGTGTTCTTCACTGCGGTGTTCCTCACTGCGGTGTTCCTCTCTGCGGTGTTCTTCACTGCGGTGTTCTTCACTGCGGTGTTCCTCTCTGCGGTGTTCTTCACTGCGGTGTTCTTCACTGCGGTGTTCTTCACTGCGGTGTTCCTCACTGCGGTGTTCTTCACTGTGGTGTTCTTCACTGTGGTGTTCCTCTCTGTGGTGTTCTTCACTGTAGTGTTCCTCACTGTGGTGTTCCTCACTGCTCTTCCCAGAGATCACCTGTCAATCAAACAGTGTGTCCAGTACTGTGACGTCTTTCTCCTTGGGTTTTCTGTTGATGGAGTTTGAGTTCCTGTAGGTGGCGCTCTTTTCTTTGTCTGTTCAGCCACGGTGGCTATCGCTGCTCACGCTAACTACCCAGTTCTTCTTCTATTGAAACGTAAAACGCATCACTTCCTGTCTCCAGAGGGTTTCTCCCGGTAAAGACCTTCCTGACACCGGGTGTTTAGAGCAGCAGATGGAGAAGCTTCATCAACTGATTGAAATGGTTTTTGTGGTAATACTGGAATAAGGCCGCGGTAGAGCACGGTGTTACCAGATCCCCTTCCCCCTTTTGGAGAAGGCAGTAGAGTCAGTAATACCATAGAGGTGTGTGTTCCTCTCCTCGTGGGGAAGCCCCTAGTCCGAACTAATGACTGTTGTCAGTCAGCTGTTTGGCTGAGTCAGCACGTAATCTCCCTCAGTGAGAGCAGATGATTGACACTTGAGCTCCGCCCCCACAAGCCTCTCCAGGTGTGTAACATAGATGAGGGGGCGGATCCTGACGGGTGCCCTCTCGCTCTGTCTATATGAAGGTTTAAACACATTCAGACCCAAACTACTTGCTATATGGTTGTTTTAGTGCAGCGTGTGTGTGTGTGTGTGTGTGTGTGTGTGTGTGTGTGTGTGGATGACCTTCACAGCTGCAGTGTCACTTACATCAGCGCTGTAGCTCCTGCAAGACCTCTCTAATTAGACCTGTGTGCCCTGTCATCACACGCTGTTATCCTCTGAGCAGCTGTCCCTCACACACACACACACACACACACACACACACACACACACACACACACACACACACACAGGTGCTCACGCCCCACACAGGTGTCCAAAGCAGGACGCGGCCAGGCCAAATATCATAGCAACGTTTGGTGAAGCTCCACAAAACAAGACAAAACACAAGACGAGTGTGACACAAAGGAAGAGGCAGCTTGGATTTCCTCTCTCTCTCTCTCTGTTATCAGTTCGACTTCACTCATTGTCAGTTTTCAGCTTGTTGTCATGTCAGGTTCGTAGTTAGAGTTACAAAAAGTGTGAAGCAGGAGGCGGAGCGCAAGTGAAACAGGAAGTGGTTCCACGTTGTACGGGTGTTGGGGTCTTTTTCACCGAAAGGTTTTCCTATGTAACCACGACCAAAACCTTTTCCTAACCTCAACCAACGTAGTTTAATTGGATTTTAGTGCACGTGCAATCTAATCTCTATTTAAACCGGTAGAGATTAGGGAACTCTTTTTCAAGGGGAGATCTGAAAGCAGAATCCAGTCAAAAACATCGGAGCACAGCGATGCACAAAGGCAACGTTCAATGTAAATCTCATGGAGTTGAGAGTTCAACACCAGGAGGACCCGGGGCCAAGCCTGGATAAGTCTGAGTCAAACAGAGACACGACTCCGCTCCTGATTGGCTCTTGGAAATTATTTTACCCTCCGACTGAGACCGGCTTTCATCCTCCAATCACTCCACAGAGAGGACACGTCTCGTTTGGTTTGGACATCAGGGATCGATAACCAGTCAGATGGAGCAGCGGACCCAGAATGACCCTACACATAAAACGCACCAACGAAGAAGTCTGGGAGTGTCTGGTCCAGGTATCTCAGCCTGGGGGGTTTCTGCCACATCACACCAGAACGTGGTCCTTCCTCCCGCCCCGCCCTCAGCTCCTCACCCCGGGGAGTCTCTGGGTGAAGCTGCTTCCCAACACAGCAGCACCAAGTTTCACTGCATGTTAAAATGCTGAAACTAAAACAGCATAATGCAGCGCTTTGGACCCCCTGCTGAGAGGAACTGTTCAAATCATCTTCTCAGCTGCTGGAAGTTACAAGGAACAAAACTACACAAGAGTTCAGAGTTTGAACCATTCTCCTCCTGGTTGAGGTTTTGATGCCATCAGTTCAAAACGTCTCAATTATTTTGTTCGTCTTTTCCAATGATTTTATGATCTGTGCAACTAAACTAAACTAAACTAAACTAAGATAAACTAAGCTAAACTAACTTTGGGCAGCAGCCAGATATCGACACCTCGGTGAGTGAGCATCCTGGGAGGAAGTTCCCGTGGCAGCTGGTAGCGATTCAGCAACATGAAGCGTTTAAAAGCGGCTCGAGCTCTCGAAGCCACATGGGCCCCGGTGTGTTTTCACTCTGCACCCTCCCCCGGGCCAAATGGCTTCAAGACCACAAGCGTCACAGCTCGCCACTCGATGCATCTGAAGAGAGAAGTTGGCTGAGATTCACCGACTTTACCGCTTTACACATCCACATGACGTAACCTGGTAGGAAGCCTCTCGGTGACGTACGACCTGAAGCTTGTTCTACTTTTGTCTCAGCGGCTAAACGCCTTAAATGTACGCCAGGGTGGGAAAAGCACCGACACCATTTCAACTGATAGCAGAGGAAACGTGTCAATAGGGAGTTTGTCATTACACATATTCAGCCTCGCCTCCGTCGCTGCCTTGTCGGATGGCCACGCCCCCTCCCTGTCAGAGACACAAATCACTGTCTATCGCTAATTTCCCTGGTAATTACAGGTTCGGCTCCAGACTGGAATTCACTGATTGTGCTGAAAAACACAAACCAGAGCTGTCAGGGTGTCAGAGCCGGGGGTTTCCACCGAGAGACACAAAGGCTGCGTTCACACTGCAGCTTGTGAATTTCTTCTCATAGATATATATGTGTTTGTTTTGGATGACGGTTCTTATCTCTTACAGGGTGTAACCGATACCAGCTGACAGGGACAGACTAACAAGAGACGTCACATCCATTTCTGACCCCGCTGCTCGTTTCAACACGTCTGGCTGAACTGAGGCGTCTCCCCAGATGCCAGTCGAGTCGCTAGTCGCCTCGTCGTCCTCCACGCCGGCGCCCCCAAATGATCACACCTGGCAACGCTGGCAAATTCTGATTGGAGCGTTCAAATCCAACGTTGTGAGCAGTGTGAACGGAGCCACAAGAGAGAAGAAGAAGAAGACGAAGAAGAATAAGAAGGGAGGGAGTTTCCTTTTACTTCCTCTGGCTGCTGTCAGCTCATCTGAGAGGGGAGTAGTGAAACTGAGAGGTGTCACCCCCCCCCCCCCCCCTCCCCCCGCTGGGCTGGTGGTGATGGACCCGCCTCCGTCCTGCAGCAGCACTGCAGCTTTCAATTGCTTTTAAATGTGTGTTTATTTTCTCTCTATTTCATTGCACTCTTGGTTTATGTTTTTAAAATGTACTTTTATTGTGAAGCGTCTTTGAGTACCTAGACAAATAAAATGCATTATTATTAATATTTCTTTGACCATCAGAACCAAACACAAACCTCCCGGCTCTCTAAATCAGCTGCTTATTACTTGTTAGTTTCTGAAAAGTGCAAACTTGATTTTTCCAACCGGTTCCTCTCGGGGATCCGAAGTGCAGCAGCAGTTCAGTTCTGCTGCTACTGAAACCTCTTGTTTGGTTTGAACTGTTTTCTTTTGCCTTTGCTCTCGTTCTGAACTCTGCTGGAGTAAACGTGGCTGTGTGTGTGTGTGTGTGTGTGTGTGTGTGTGTGTGTGTGTGTGTGTGTGTGTGTGTGTACACCACTCTGGCATACCAACCACATATACTTGTAAATCTGCAATTAGATCTAAAGTGATCCAAAGTGTAATCTCTCCCTTTCATCTCTCTCTCTCTCTCTCTCTCTCTCTCTCTCTCTCTCGACCGTTTATGAAGACATTAGGCTAATCATGCATAAACAGAAAATGGCGTTGGTGAATTTTCCTCATTGTGTTCGTCTGAATGGACCTCGTTACGTAAGCAAGCAGACGAGGTCGGCAGCTCAAATGATGCGGATCAGATACATGTGCTGCCCAGGTTTCAACGAGACCGAGGAGGAGAGAGAGAGAGAGAGAGAGAGAGAGAGAGAGGGAGAACGAAGGTGTGAAGGAAGAAAAGAGGGCAGAAGTGAGGAGAAAAGGAAGCAAAACTTTATTTTTTTTTTTTAAGAATTCCTCTTTGGGATGAAGCTCAGTAGACATGCAATAAAAAAATGGGGCTTCTTCAATACCCAGCATGCATTTGACAGATGGCGATGTGCATGAGGAGGTCAAGTCCAACCCTTTACGTTGACATGACAAAAGTATTAAAACAGCGTTGGGAACTGATTTGATCTGAAAGGTGTTTCGGTCCGATGGACGACGGAGCTCAACCTCGACGAGGGTTTTAAACGTTGATGCATCTACTCAATATTAAAATGGTTCCTGGGAAGATTCATCTCTGTGTGTGTGTGTGGCGACCAACACGTGAACTGTCTTAAAAGTAAACATGTCGCCCCCCACGAATGATGCAGAACCCCTTCGGCCAATCAGGAGCAAGATGAATCGTCCCTCCAAGTTTCTGCAAAATCGCACCAGTGGAGTTTCCATGAAGCGCTTCGTTCTTTAATTGCAGCTCCCTCGCTAGGCCAGTCGGTGTTGTATTTGCAGTGAAATGTTGAGGTGCGATGAGAGCGCCCCCTCAGGCCAATTAGAGTAATGTTTTAAACCCCAGAAATGTCAAAACGCTTCATCCCTTCAGGTTCCATCAAAACGCCAGTGGAGTCTGAGAGATCACGTTTGACTGACAGGAAAGATTGACGAGCAGCTCCATGGTTACGCCAAGAGTTGTCACGGCAACGGTGCCATTTTTCACCCGGCACGTCTAGCCGCGCTTCATGGGAATTATCAGCACGGCTGGAGAGCGTTTCTGTCCAATCAGATTGCTTGGCTGCAGCCAGCCGTCGTATGATTGCTGGTCTAGGGTCCCCGTGGCCCTCCTTCCCTCTTCATGCTCTGCAGGCAGACACGCAGATAGTCCAGATATAGGAATATGACTTTCATGCGGCCCTCGGTCCCGAGCCACTCCAAACAACATGATGTCACGGTAACCACGCGCTATCTGATTCTGAGTAATGGCGGAGCTGCCCTCCCACGTATGCTAATGCTGTGTGTTCAACCCCTGTTGGGAGGAAGCAGGAGGCTCGCCAAGAGGTCCAGAGCTGGAGAGAAGTGAGGGGGCGAGGCCAGCGCTGGATGGTTTTCCTATAACAGAGAGAATTAGCTCAGAGGACACTTTACTTTTCTATTTTATTTTATTTTGATATGCTTTATTTTACCCCAAGGGGGAGATTCTGGGAGCGCAGGGTTGCATCGGGTTAAGTGTCTTGCTCAAGGGTTCAAGGGCTCATCCCTGGGGATCAAACCCCCGACCCTCCAGCTACGAACCACCAGGCCATCCTAACGCCCATTTTATTACATTTTATTCCAGAATGCACTATGAAGTGGAAGCAGAAGGACTGGGATCCTGCAGCGAGGCTGAAAGGTACCAGACATCGAGACTAGAACACAATAAAACCTGACGACTAAGAGTTGGACTCAGATGAGGACGAGGGCCAGACAGGAAGCTCGGGTTCGATGATGCAACCTCCTCTCGCTTGTTCCTGATTTCATGAACGGCTCAATATTCAGACAAGAAGCTCGCAGGACGACAATATTTGTCTTCCAGACGCAGATATCAATAAAATAACAGAGTCAGCATCCCTCTGGGCTTGTTCTGGCACACACACACACACACACACACACACACACACACACACACACACACACACACACACACACACACACACACACACAGTTCATGTTGGAGGCGGAGCAGTCGGAGAAGAGGTGAGGATGTTAGAGGCTAACAGGACTGATCCTGGTTCGGTCCAGATGACGGAGCGTTATTCAGCATCACCTGAAGATACGACACTCAACTGACCTGCAGTATCCATCAACATTAAAGGGGCAATAAGTCGATTTTTACTGCCCCGTTGCACAAAATGACCTTGATGTGGTGATGGATCGATAGGCGGTTTATCAACATCTATCAGTGTTCTACTGCTGATACAGTTTGATAAAGGTCATAAATGAATTAACTCCCCTTTAATATTGCGGACAATTGTTTGTTGAGTACATTAAACAACAAACCCACGAGAGCTGCTGCGTTTCCTGGTGAGAACAGAGCAGCAGCGTCTCGGCTTCTTCCAACTGATCA
>JAXDDX010000130.1:940000-947500 GCA_034670405.1 Hoplostethus atlanticus | reverse complement strand
GGGGGGGGGGGTCGGGGGGCAGAGTAGTTAAAGAGGCTCTCTCAAGGTCCAGGGTGAGATTATAACGCCTTATTTAACACTTGATCTGCGGATAGCGGGCGGTGAACTGGCGCTGAACCTGCAGGGTCAGCGGCAGAACGATGTGTGTGAGTGGTGGTCGGCCAATCAGCTGCAGTGTTTTCTCAGAGTGACCCTCCTTAAAGCCTCGGTGTCGAATGACAGCCACGGGAAGCCATGTTAGAGCAGGGCACTTCCAGACTGGACCCAACCGCTCCGTCGTCGTCAGCGGGGGATCGTTGCTGCAAAGACGAGGGTCTTAGTGTCGGTGTGATTAAAAGGTCAGAGGTCAGAGAGAGGCGTGGCTTAGCGCCACGTTCCTGCCAGCCTTCATGAAGAAACCAGGAGCAGCGACACCAGGAGGCCCCGTCGGCTGCTCTCAATAAAAAACACTTCTGTTTACTAATTGGACCGGTAGCCGTGGTAACAGAGTGACATCATTAACAGGTGCCTCATCCGGCCGGCTGTTGATGGGAAAGTTTTAATTAAAGCGGTGCAGGCCGGCGATTAGCCGCCGGTTAAGGGGCTGTTGTCAATGTTTATGATGTGTCAGAGGGAATGGAGGCAGGCCTGCTGGTCCTGTATGGGGTCAAACACCGAGGTCAGAGGGGGGGGAGGGGGGGGAGAGAGAGAGAGAGAGAGAGAGAGAGAGAGAGAGAGACTGACCAGACCAGCGCCAATAAACCAGAGGAAATGATGCTGACCACTGTAATTGCTGCGATCCAGACTCTCTACCCAGCGCCAAGGGGAAGGAGTCGCTACCTCGCTGCAGAAACACTGCATCCAGTATCCAGCCACGCTGTACCGCATGCCTGGTCTGGACCAATCAGACATCAGACCTGTTGGGTTCAGGGTTCACCTGCAGCGCTAATACAGGACGGCTACTGAACACCACAGCCTCTCTTGCTCTCCCGCCTATTTCCATCCTCTTCATCACCCCTACTTTTCGCCTCTCTCTTCAAATCAAATCAAATCACATTTTATTTGTAGAGCCCTTAATCAGGGTTAGCGTCTCAAAGGGCTTCACAGTGTGAAAACAATAAATGGTGACGATAACGCCAGGACAAGGACAAACTCCCACAAACCCTTTCAGGAAAAAAATAATGGCAGAAACCATAGGAGGGGCTACTCAGAGAGGGAGGGGCTACTCAGAGAGGGCGTGGTTACTCAGAGAGGGAGGGGCTACTCAGAGAGGGAGGGGCTACTCAGAGAGGAATCCCCCTACCAGGACGGTCGGTCTCCAATAGATGCCGAGTTTGCCGAGTTTCTCCCTGCAATAGCTGAGCAGACCTGCCTGAGACCTTGTAGGACTAAATGTCATGCTTGGCCAGAAAAACGTCTAATTTCCCGCCCACCAGCGCTGATCCCAGACCAGCTGCCCCACGCAATCAGACCAAGCAAACACAAGAGAATCTCCCATTCATCAGCGGGACACATGTTTGTATCCTCCTGGTTCTGGAGGTGAGAGGTGACGGCGTGACCAGTCCAGATTCCAGATAGACCAGAGAGGATGAACAAAACAAACAAGACAAAGAAGAAGAAGCAGGAGATTGAGTAGAAGAAGAGAGAGTGATGGTTTCTGGTGATTTCCCCATCGGTCTCGGAGGAGGTCCCGTCACTTGGCCTGGTGCTCGGCTGGAGAACCAGATCCAGATGAATGGACTGTCAGCAGAGTGTGTGTCAACACCGCCTGGCTAATCCCTCTTTTATCACTGTCACTCATTCTTTATTTGCAGATTGGAATTTTAGTTTCTGGAGGCAGTGAAACCTCAGGGGGCGGAGCCAAAGAACCACCGTTTATCTGGATGAGTGATGTCAGACTGAAGCCCAGTGAGAGAGGAGCTAATATTATGAAGCCTAGCGCTCTGCTGCTAACTGAAGGAATCTACCTATGGAGGTTAGCTAGCTAGCCTAGCTGACCTTCCAAGTTCAAACTAGCCATACTAGCCTATAGCTAGCTAGGTTAGCTAGTTAGCCTAGCTGACCTTCCAAGTTCAAACTAGCCATACTAGCCTATAGCTAGCTAGGTTAGCTAGTTAGCTAGCCTGCTGACCTTCCAACATCATGAATGTCATTAGCATTGTCATTTTTATTTATATTTTACTAGAATTCAAGTTTGTCACAAGTTTTGCTAGCTTGTGCTCTGAAAAACAGTGGTCATTTGGCCCCACCCACTGAGGTTTAACCCAGCCAATTAGATAAGCTCTGCCTCTGAGAACCCTCCACCATGTGATTTGTCTCCTCCTCCATTTCCTCCTTGTGTGATTCTCAACCCCTCCAGGATGAGATCCCCAGCTGAAACTGATATTCCTGTTTGTACACACCGAGCGCCCTGACAAACATGACACCAGACAGGCAGACAGACAGACAGACAGGCAGACAGGCAGGCAGACAGACAGGCAGGTGGGCGGTCAGACAGAGAGTTATGTAGGCAGGCTTACATGCAGACAGGCAGGCAGCCAGGGGGAACAAAAAAACACAACTGTATTTACTGTATGGACAGATGTACTGACGGACTGCCTGGCTGGTGGACATGATCATGAACATGGATCATGATCATGGATCATCTCCTATATTTATATATTGGTATATTTATAATATTCCTATAGTATTCCTGCAGCGTGTCTGTGTGACCTTATTGTACTTTATGGTAGTATTGCCTTTAGTATCACCATAATGACATAAAGTGTGTCTGTGGTGGGATCACTATAATATTACTACAGGGACATATATTATTATAATATATTATTATAATATATTATAATATTATATTATTATCTTTCTTTCTGCATAGAAGTTCAATTATTATAAACAAGAGGAACGTTTCCTCATGACTTCCTGTCGTTTAGTTTTACGTTTGATTGAACCCGTTTTGTTCTGCTGTCCAGAGAAACTCACCTTGACACCTGAGCAGGTTGACGTTCAGCGCCTTGCTCAAGGACTCCTCAGCAGGGGGCTTCTGTGGGGGCGGGGCTTCCCGGGGCCTCCAGTCCAGCACACCAGCTTAAACCATCTATGGAGAATGGAGCGTCCACCGGGATCCATTTGGCAACGCGTCTGGCCGCAACGAGGCTAACCAGAGAGCAGAAAGCATATTTCCATCTAATTTCTTCTCTCTCTCTCTCCCCCACTCTCCCTCCCTTTCTCTCTCTCTCTCTCTCTCTCCCCCACTATCCCCTCTCTCTCTCTCTCTCTCTCTATCTATCTACCTCTTTCTTTCTTTCGCAGCAGTCTAGACAGAAAAGGCAGCAGAGGAGGAAGAGATGCTGATGCCAAGTCATGTGCCGTCGAGAGTGTAGGTGACACACACACACACACACACACACACACACACACACACACACACATACACACACACACACACACACACACGGCCGGTGAGGTCTGGTCGAGCAGTAGAAACAAACAACGGTGGATTATGACAATTAGTGGCCTGGTCCGAACCCTGGTGTTTCCAGAGCTTAGTGGACAGACCAATTAATCACACACACACACACACACACACACACACACACACACACACACACACACACACACAGCTAATGAGCAGAGTAATATTCAAACATGTGGGAACCATTTCTCCTCCTGCCTCCTGCCTCCTACCTCCTACCTTCTGCCTCCTACCTCCTACCTTCTGCCTCCTACCTCCTGCCTCCTACCTCCTACCTCCTGCCTCCTGCCTCCTACCTCCTACCTCCTACCTTCTGCCTCCTACCTCCTGCCTCCTACCTCCTGCCTCCTGCCTCCTGCTCTCCTCTCTCTGAGACAACAGGGGAATACAGCCAAACATCCACCAGATTCCCATTTGGAGGCATGTTGGTTATTGATAACCAGGAGGGTTATTGATACGGATGATCATTTATATCCCTTGATGGCGTTTTCTCTCAACGCTGATACCTCAACGTCTGTCTGTGAATGAGAAACGCTTTCCTCTCCCTCAACCAGTTTTATCAAGACCCTTCAACTCCAGTCTCTTCAGCTCCTCTCAGCACGCCATCAGACCTGAGTACACTAGATGGCGATGTTCAGTAAGCTGTTGAGATAGTCAACGTTAAATCACGTTGACGTCCACATGGTGACGCCGATCAATACCGGACAGAAATTCAACGTTTCAGCAGGCCGAATTTCTGGGACCAAAAAAAAAATGTATTGGTAAAAATTTGCCTCGCACGCCTTCGGCTGCAGTGCTGGCTCCGCCCCCATCGGTGGTGAAATACTGAGGAGTCAGGGGTCGAATGAGCTGGACCTCTAAAGGCCCTCCGTCACCAAAGTGCCCAGAGACTCAACGTCACTCTCCATTGTGTGACGTTAGCTAGCTAGCGGGCTAATCTCCAATATGTCATCAAAGTGAGGTCGACAGAACTGATCGCTGGTGTAGCGTCACGTTTTGAGATGTTGAGATGTTTGAGACGCAGATGCAGCTCAACCCCTACGCAGACCGTCACTATACAACAGACCATAATACCGGTTGAAGGCGTGACGGCGGGTAACTGGATGAACGTGAAGCGCGACAGTAAAAAATTTCCCCGGATAAACTTGGCAAACGTTGTCTCACTATAATCTCTCTTCACCTTTTCCAAATCGCTCTCGCGTCACGTCGGGCTGACAAGTCCCGTCCCAGAGCGCTCGCCGTCCAAGAAATCCCCCATCACATCTCCGTCCTCCATTACTGCCTGTTCTTTCCCAAAGGCTGCAAAACCACAACAGCAGCGTTGCAACACAAACCTCATATCTCTCAAGCCACCGCTGGCGACATCGTTCATTCCTGTTGCTGTTTTTTGTTTTTTTTCTCTCCTCTTTTTCGTTTTCAGGCGTTCGGTTTCATCTGAGCCACAACGAGCGTAACAGAACCGCCTCAAAACTCCCAGATCACCGAGATCACAAGCAAACCAAGAGGTGCAACGGTCAGAGAGTCGACTCGACACGACTCCTGATGCTGGATAGAAGTGAGAGGTGGAGAGGAAGCAAGGAATTCATCTAGAATGACGTTTTGCCTGCAGCACGTTATAAAAACTGCTTCAATAAAAACCCCACTGGGCAGTTTTACGTTGATTATCAGTTTAAAAGACGTCTTAATGGTTTAAAGGCTGAAACGAGGCTACATGTTCAACTCAACGTTATTGTCATTACACTCTGCAGAAAGACAAAACAGTGCAAATGGGAGGAAATACAATATAAACAAGATAATAACACAAGATGTACTGCAGTAGGGAGATGTAACAGGAATAGAGATATAGAATATATAGTTTAGTAGAGAATTAGAACATTATCTCACGTTGTCTGGTACTTCCTGGTATCTCCAGCTGTTGATGCTGTTAAATAAAACTGGGCAACAACAGATGGAGGAGGACCGCTGCCTCAACGCGGTTGGGTTTACCAACACTATCATCCATAATTCAAAAGCTTGAGGGGAATGACGCTACAGTTGCATATTCAACACACACACACACACACACACACACACACACACACACACACAGATAAATACATGCAGACTCACACACACACACACACACACACATGATTGATTCACTCCCCTGCCGGCAGGTCTGCGGTCAGTCGCATTGGTCCTTGTGATTGCACATACATGATCATATAAATATGTTGCTTGTATAAACAGCGGTAACCATGGAGACGGAGGGTCAGCTGGTTTCGCTGACCTCTCCCTCCCGGGCTGCAACACGTTTACAGCAGGAATAACAGAGCAGGCCATTGGTATGCACGGCCACGCGTCCTCAGGGGGATCTGGCCCTGCAGGGCACCCGTTGGTAGGACCGCTCACCCAAGGCAACCTCTGTCCTCGTCTGACCTGCGAGGGCAACGTACAGCGGTCGCTATTGTAGACGCCCCCCTCCCCCCCCCCCATGCATTCAGCCTGGATCCCTGCAGGCATGTCTTCCCTGAATATTGGTGAAGATTTTTATATGGATGCATTTGAACCCAGTGCAGTGACATGGTCTGCATCCTTGGACCACTGAGCCACCAGGATGATATCGGTTGGCCTGAATCGCCCAAATAAAATCCTTCTGTTAAATCTTCTCCGCCCACAGGAAGTTACACATCAAAACTTCAGAGTAAAATCCACTGTCTCCTAAACATCAGTGAGTCTCCGTCCAGAGGAAGCAGATCTCACCAACGTCAGATCTTCTCCTCTCTCGTCTCTTTGGTTGGTGAACATGAGCTGCTGTGTGCAGTTCACTGACCTCTCCTTACAGGATTTCTGGGCACTGAAGTAAAAAAAAACAATTCAAACCGTTGCCTGTTGCTGCCAACGTTCAAAGTTGCCGAGTGCAGCTTTAAACAAAACCCCCGTCTGTTAGCCAACAAGTTGACAGCTTTCAACATTTACTTTTCCAAACAATTCCTCAGTGGAGACAGAAGAGCAGGAGGGGTTTCACCATCATCTCTACACGTAGTCTCTGAAAACCAAACTCAACCACATTCATGGACTAGTGGTGGTGGTGGTAGTTGCAGCTGTAGTGTTGGTGGCGTTTATAAAGCACGTTCCAGTTGTTGCCGTCATTTTGACCGTCTGCCTCCCGCCGTCTGTCTCTGTCTGCGTCGCTCTAGTTATTTCTTCTTAAGTTTATATCATCATCACCAATCATCTTCTGCATCTCTGAAGGCAGGTCATCCTCTTTTCTTCTGGATCCCTTTTATGAATATGAGTTATAAGCACACAAATATGTGCATAAAGTCAACAACATGTTGAAACTGAGCAATGAGACGATATGATGACAAAAACAGACAGATGCCTTAATGGAGATCATATGAGGGGATGGAGGGAGAACAGCCTCACCCATCCCTCCCCTCTCTGGCGCTCGTCTCCCTCATCCATCTCACTTTCCCTCTGTTATCAATTCTAGACACACACACACACACACACACACACACACACACACACACACACAAAGCTAAAGCACTGAGTGACAAATCTGTACGCTACTTGCTTAACAAAATCAACAGGAGGGATATAGCAGCAGTCTGTCATGTGACCCGAGTCAAGAAAACAAAAGTATCTGGTTTGGTATTAATACAGAGACTGATGTTAGCCAGCTAGCTCGTTGTAGCTAACAGACTACTTATGTGATGTTAGCTAACGTCACATAACTGAGTCGTGGTTGAGTTAGCTACCCGCTGGGGAACATGTGCTCATAGCAGATGAAGTAATAACTACAGAAACACCAGCAGACCAGGGACTAGGCACACACACACACACACACACACACACAAAAACGCAAATAAACATGCATGCAATGTATGCATGTATATGCACACACATGCATACACACACACACACACACATACACACACCCTTGGACATTGTTACCCTGGCCAAGCCTCCAGTCTGGCCGGGGGTCGTGTTCTGCTGCTGGCCCGGGAGGTCGGTCCGGTCCAGGCCTGCTGATACTCAAACCATGTGTGATAAAACGTCCCACAGCA
>JAXDDX010000130.1:882500-930000 GCA_034670405.1 Hoplostethus atlanticus | reverse complement strand
GTGTGTGTGTGTGTGTGTCCTGTATGGATTTGCGCTGTCACTTTAACACTCCTGTTTTCCCCTGTTTTGTATGAGCCATACTCGCCCCAACCCAACCTCGCCCTTTCCTCTCTCTCTCTCTCTCTCTCTCTCTCTCTCTCTACGATGCTCTCCATAGATCATCACGTTCAATATCATGTGTGCACTTCAAGTTCCTCCCGGTAGAATTTGACATTTGAGGACTTTGGCGACCCCTTGAGTCCCTTAGTGGTAGTGTTGTACATCACAGGCGAATCTGTAACGTGTCATACCTTAAATATTACAACTATATCGCTAGCCCCGCCTTCCTACCCCTCATTCGTCAAACTGCCACCCCAACACCTGTCCGTCATCTCGTCCAGGCCTCCCTTGCTGCTCTGGCATGGCACCTCCGATCAGCTGCCCGTAAAGCTGTCAGACCCAGAGGACGGCGGCGCCAAGACCCGTTAAAACGCCGCAGATCGCCCCGCTGGTCCTGTTGCAGACGAACATGGTGCCCACTTGCTTTAGGGCAAAAGGGGTGAGGAGGGGGTGGGGGGGAGAGAGAGGGGGAGGACGAGGGTTAGGAGAAAGGCATATGCTGCATGTAGTGGTGCTGATCCCCTTTAAACGCCACGGATCAGCGGCTCCTTCAGTTGTTTACCGCATGACGTGAGGTCATTACCTTTGGTTCCCATCATGCACTCTGGCAGGTCATATTTCTCTCCGTGGATAATCCTGAGCCGGCTGCTGCTGGTTTATAAGACATGTTAGTTATTTTAAATGACGTGGGACAGCGGGAACACGGTGACGCTACAAAGGGCTGGCGTGTGTGTGGTTCCTCTGGTTCCTCTGGTTCCTGCTGGTTCCTGCTGGTTCCTCTGGTTCCTGTGGTTCCTGTGGTTCTTCTGGTTCCTGTGGTTCCTGCTGGTTCCTCTGGTTCCTGTGGTTCCTCTGGTTCCTGTGGTTCCTGTTGGTTCCTCTGGTTCCAATTGTCCCTCTGGTTCCTGCTGGTTCCTCTGGTTCCTCTGGTTCCTGTGGTTCCTCTGGTTCCTCTGGTTCCTGCTGGTTCCTCTGGTTCCTGTGGTTCCTCTGGTTCCTGTGCTTCCTGTGGTTCCTGTGGTTCCTGCTGGTTCCTCTGGTTCCTGCTGGTTCCTGTGGTTCCTGCTGGTTCCTCTGGTTCCTGTGGTTCCTGCTGGTTCCTGTGGTTCCTGCTGGTTCCTCTGGTTCCTGCTGGTTCCTCTGGTTCCTGTGGTTCCTCTGGTTCCTGCTGGTTCCTGTGGTTCCTGCTGGTTCCTCTGGTTCCTGCTGGTTCCTGTGGTTCTTGCTGGTTCCTGCTGGTTCCTCTGGTTCCTCTGGTTCCTGCTGGATGTCAGGAGCTTCAATAACTTTATTGTGTAACAAAATCATTTTTAAATCAATACTTCCTGTGTTGTTGTAGTCTGTGTTGGTCGCTGAGGGATGCGAGGGATCTCTCCAGGATGGTTTTGTTCACTAAATATGATTTCTCATGGAAAAACCAAAAGGGAAAAAGATGCTAAAATGTTTTGTAGGTTCTCTAATAATTGATCAATAATATTGAGTGAAGCTCGTCTTAAATAGTTTATGAGGAATAGTTGAAGGTTTCAGTCCAAAATGATTTTTATCATGTTGGGAAGCGTTACCTGAAGTTCATCGTTACTAAAAAGGCTCCAGTCTGTTTCCTCAGTCATGACCCGACGGTCCCTCGGTAACTGATCTGAAGTCTGTTATCAATCATTTTGAGGTTTGGAAGGAAAATCTTCTCTATGTATTTAAAAAGAAACGTCCATATGTAACATGACATGAGGAGAAGCACCTGAGACGCTTTTCACTCTGTGGTTTGGTACCGAAGGAGAACTGGGATCTGCAGTCCGCAGACCTCCACTCCGCTAGCTGCTGCACTGCTGCCAGGTGGGCGGGGCCTGTGGGCGGGCCTGTGGGCGGGGCCTGTGGCTGAGTGCCGCCATAAGCAGAAAGACCCCTGACCGACTTTCATGTTCCATTCAGAGGATTAGCTCCTAGTTGACAGAGACATTAGCAGCCACCAGAACCTGTTAGGACAAGAAAAGAAAAGAAAAGAGAGAAAAGAAAGAAAAGAAATGAAAGAAAAGAAAAGAAAAGAAAAGAAAAGAAATGAAATGAAATGAAAGAAAGAAAAGAAAGAAAAGAAATGAAAGAAAAGAAAAGAAAAGAAAAGAAATGAAATTAAAGAAAGAAAGAAAGAAAAGAGGTGTGTGTTTGGTTTTCATGACCAGTCAGTGTAGAACAGAGAGATGCTCTGTGATCGGTGCAGCTAACGTCGCTAAAAGTAATTAGCGATCATTTACTGTGTGATCACTTCCTGTTCATCTGGGCAGCTAGCACTGAAACCTTTTAGCTAGCCACACACACACACACACACACACACACACACACACACACACACACACACACACAGAGCAGTAGTGTCAACCTCAGCAGTAAAAGCGCTACGATCCCAGCCCTGCCACTGTCCGTCTGCCACCTTGTCATATAAATGTTTCTTACACAACTCTGTGGCTCATGCTGGGGTGTGGATGGATATTCACTCAGTGTGTGTGTGTGTGTGTGTGTGTGTGTGTGTGTGCAAAACCTTGTCTATAATCAGAAGCATATAAAGGTGTCTGTGTGCAAAAGCTCTTCCATATAAAAAGCATGCGTGTGTGTGTGTGTGTGTGTGTGCATGTGTGTGTGCATGTGTGTGTGCGTGTGTGTGCGTGTGTGTGTGCATGTGTGTGTGTGTGCGTGTGTGTGCTGATGCTGACACTGTTACTGGGCTGTTCGGACACTGACTGATGTCTTAATGTACAGGCCAGAGGTGTTGAATGACGTCAGGTCATACCCAGTACCCAGAAATCCTGTGAGGTGAGGTCAGTGAACTACACACAGGCAGCTCACGTTCACCAACCAGCCGGTCTGTGATGCTTCAGACCAAAGAGACGAGAGAGGAGAAGATCTGACGCTGGTGAGTCCAGCTTTCTCTGGACGAAGACAGTTTTGATTTCACTCTTAAGTTTTGATTTGTCACTTCCTGTGGGCGGAGATTTCCCACCAGTGACCTCACCGCCAGCAGGCGATAACAGGCGTTATCTTGGGTTTGTGTTTCGCTCGTAAGTTTCAATTCATCACTTCCTGTGGGCGGAGAAGATTGGTCCATACTGATGCCTGAATTTAGAGCAAACTGTGGCGTCTCAGTTGGTGGGGATGGGTCGTGATGGGTCGTGATGGGTCGTGATGGGTCGTGAGGGGTCGTGATGGGTCGTGAGGGGTCGTGAGGGGTCGTGATGGGTCGTGAGGGGTCGTGAGGGGTCGTGAGGGGTCGTGATGGGTCGTGAGCGGTCGTGAGGGGTCGTGAGGGGTCGTGAGGGGTCGTGATGGGTCGTGAGGGGTCGTGATGGGTCGTGATGGGTCGCTCTTCTTTGTTGCAGCCCAACTTCCTCGTCTGTATTTTATATATATCTCACCTCGTGCAGCTTCACAGCCGGTCTGAACCAGTTCTCCCTTACAGGACAATAAACAACTGAACTGATCTGAAGCATCAAAGTCAATCAGCACAATTTATTATTTACAATCTAGTACCCTGAGATACATTTTGGTTGGTTTCACTGTGATTCATTACATCAGGCTTGACCTCCAAACAAGCAGAGTGTGTGTGTGTGTGTGTGTGTGTGTGTGTTTGCCTGCAACTCTTTGTTTAGCGAGCGCTGCAGGCTTCTGTCTTCAGGAGGCGGAGCCGCTGCCGGGCACCTTGTCTGAATCATATTCATTATCCCGCTACTGCGGCGCTAATGCGGCTTTATGGGAGTGTGCGGCGTCCCGCGGGACAAATTAGGCCACAGATCGCTACATACGAGGAATAAAAGTCGCCATTCACACAGCAGATTGTTCCAATTTTGTCATTAGTTTTACTGCCAACCAGAGAGAGGACGTCTGAGTCGGCCTGCCAGCAGCATTTGAAGGGCTTTGTTCCAAAACGCTGTATATCCATTCTGGAGGGGGGGGGGGGGGTTGTTGCCTGAAATTCATCTGTTAATATTTCAAAGACACAGACGGCAGTAGGCATCCATTTCTACTGACAGAAGATATTTCATCCACTTAGTACCCATTACATGTAGTTTACATGAGGACAGCTGATATGGTCTACTGTCACATGGAAACAGAAAGAAAGAAGAACAGGCAGAAAGAAAGAAAGAAGGAAAGAAAGAAAGAAGGAAAGAAAGAAAGAAAGAAAGAAGGAAGGAAAGAAGGAAGGAAAGAAAGAAGGAAAGAAAGAAACAAAGAAAGAAAGAAAGAAAGAAGGAAGGAAAGAAGGAAGGAAAGAAAGAAGGAAAGAAAGAAAGAAAGAAGGAAAGAAAGAAAGAAGGAAGGAAAGAAGGAAGGAAAGAAAGAAGGAAAGAAAGAAACAAAGAAAGAAAGAAAGAAGGAAGGAAGGACCTTAACGTTCATCTATCTACATTCGGTCCTCCTCAGAAGAACAAGATCACACACAAAGACACACAAAGACACACACACACTATCGAAAGGATTATTTTGAAGGCTTGTAAAAATACACGACGCCACCCAACACTGACTGTGTGTGTGTTCCTCTCATACAGCAAGGCTCCTGATTAGGTGTCAGCATACAGGTCTGCAGCCACGGGGTCAACCGGGGTCAACCGGGGTCAACTGGGGTCAACCTGGGATGAACGCACTGGATGAAATGTGAATGTGAAGAGAGATACGTCCATGTATGGCTGAAATGACAAAAAACTCAACTTGACTTGACTTGACTCGACTCGACTTGACTCGAGACGATTTGACGACTCGACTCGACTCGACTCGACTCGACTTGACTTGACTACTGTGTGACAGCCTGCTGGAGGCCACGGATATGAAGAGAGTCACTAAGATCATTAGAAATGGAGCAGCAGCAGAAACTGAACTGACAGTTAAACTCTTGATTCACCAGATTGGACTAAACTCACATTTGGCTTCCTCTTCCTCAACGACAGCAACTAAATAACGTGTTCTAGCTGGACACCACAAGACTTCTGCTCTGGTGCAGGAGCATCATGGGATTGAGACAGGAAGGAGTCGCTATAGGACATGACTAAGGTGTCAGGTGTCTTCGTGTGAGACTTACTGACAGATCTAATGGAAGCCGTTCAGATGGTTCCAGTCCCTACCTGTAGTCCACATGGTGGAGGTGTGCAGTCACAAATCTCCCCTCCTCTCCCTCTCTGGCTGCCTGACACCCCGGAGGAAAAGCCAGTATGAAGCAGCCAGACTATCAGACTCCAAGAGCACCCCCCCCCACCCAACCCCCTCGGCACAAGTCAAAGAGCCCTTCTTCTCCATGCCAGCTGACTGCAAGATGAAAAAGAGGAGAGTAGAGGAGAGTAGAGGAGAGTAGAGGAGAGTAGAGGAGAGTAGAGAGAGGGGGGGGGGGGGGGGGGGGGCAGTGATGGACCAGTTAACTCACCAACTCTTATCAGTCCATTTCTATTTGAAGCATTTAGCTGACGGTCTCATCCAGAACAACGTCCGATCAGTGTAACAGCAGGAGAAGCAGAGTAGTGGAACACACTTTGGGCCCCAAGTGAGGACCTCTGAGAAAACCACAGTAGATCATGTTTACAGCCTGAGGAGGATTTAAATGAAAAAAAAAAAAAAAAGTGAGGACCTGCCAAAATGTCCTCACTTCCCAAAAATGTCCTCACTACCAAGTCTAAACCTCACTCCGGTCCTCACAGAGATACAAGTACAAGAACACACACACACACACACACACACACACACACAACAATCCTCCAATCCTGTCTCACATCACATAACACCTGACCCTCGCACACAAACAAACACACCCGTCCCGAGTGTTGAGGACGAGACCCACCTGCTAACGTCTCAGACAGTCTGGCTACTGTAACAAGGGCATGCACACACACACACACACACACACACACACACATGCATGCACAAACGTATACACGCATAGTGCTCTCCGACACACATTCCCACAATGCATATACCCACAAGCACCTTACACGTGCACGCGCACACGTGCACGTGAAGCGAGGCGAGGTTCCCCCCCCCCCCCCCCCAGGGGAGGGAACATGTTCCTACAGCACAGTGTGCCCTCACAGCCCGGCGCTGAACAAGCAGTACTATTTCTAATAAGCTAGAAAAACAAACATGGAAAAGTCTAAATTGCGCGGTGAGTCATGAGGCATCGTTCAACCGGCACAATCACCAGTCATTCACCGAGGATTCACCGAAATGTTCACTTGATTTAGGGTTTCATATCGAATTTCAAATTGACACACAATAAAAAAAAAATTAAAAAGAGAAAGAAAAAACAACATTTCTCTTTGGAGGCAGGAGGGTTTGGAGGAAGGGGATGTTGGAAGCTTGACCAATGAAATGCCAGAACAGGATGCACCAGGGATGTGTCAAAGCTAAGCCTGAGCCTGATGGGATAGCTGGCGCCCTTTTGACACTTAGTGGCACACACACACACACACACACACACACACACACACACACACAGCTAGACGGGCAGGCGTCCATCAGCGGCGCTCCTCTCCAGCCGGCAAATGAGCAGGAATGTGTCGGGGAGGGCCGATTGTTTTCTCTTTAAACGGCGCTTGTTTTCGCTAGGGGAAGTTCTTCTCGCAGGCAACACCGCGATCGCCGGGCGAACGGAGGTGAATGGAGGCCTTCATAAGCCAGCGAGGTGGCTGTGGTCTCCGCCCGCCACGCTGCCAGCCACGCGTCCTCTCCCACAGCCCGCGAGCTGATTGGCCCGGCTGAAGGCAGGACTCTGGGGGAGGAGTCTCACTTTCTGCTGCATGGGGAAGATGAACTCCCTCTATCAGCCTGGTGGAACAGATGACAAGCTGAGACCGCCAAGGGATCACGTGGAGGAGACAGAAACAGGAAACAGGAAGTAGTTTGTTGAGGGTGTGGAGGCTCTGGGGGGGGGGCGGAGACGACCCAGGGTTCAATTCCCGACTCATGACGAGACGTTTGAGGACTCTGTGTGTGTGTGTGAGGTTTCCAGTGAAACTTTTCTTCTTCAACCAAAACCAAAACCTTTCCTTCACCTTAACCACAGTTTAACTAACTAACCAACTCAACCTTAACAAACCTTAACGAACCTTAACGAACCTTAACAAACCTTTTCACAGGAGAAACATTTCTACATTTCAGAGTTCGTGCTCAGTTTTTTGTGAGACTGTTGGAAGCTCTGCTCACTAGTTGGTTGACGTTTGTGTTACAAAATACTGACAACACAGAAATACTACTATACTACTATACTACTATATTACTATAGTAAAGTAAATAGTAGCTATTCAAATGTACTCAGAGTCAAAGTTACCAGAGTTAACCTACTTTGAAAAAACAGTGATCTTTCCCATGTAATGAAAAAAGACCAAACTACGATTCTACTGTTGATCAGCAATAGACAACCAAAATGCCCAAATAAGGACTTCCTGACCCCGCCCCCTTTCAGCCTAACTAAACCATCACCTCTGCCTCCGTTGGATACTACTAGTGATGATTCCACTATCATGTTGTTGAGGTGATTCTGGTGGTTTTAAAGTAAGAACCTGCTAGCCATACCTAGCTTAGCGTTCCCATGATGTCACCATGATGTCACCATGATGTCACCGCTGGCAGCAGGTCGTTTTGTGAACATACTGAGTCGTAAAACATGTCCTGACTCCGCGTGTCATCCACGTGTTACTCATCCGTTCACTTCTTTAACCACAGAACAAATGGCAAGAGTCCTACTCGTTTTCACCGTAGACATTCTCCAAAGCCCTGATAAGTCTGCAGAACGCCGTGGTGGGTTGAGTGCCTTGCTCAAAGGCACCGGCGCCACACCCCCCACCCGCCTGGTTTCCCCAACTGCTCTTGGCGTCTTCCCCTCCCTGCTCTTCAAAGTCTGACATTGCTATTAATCACATTCACATCGTAGCTGCCTCCAGGTTTCCAGGACGAGGTGGATATCCTCCTCGTGGTCTCCATGGTGATCTTCCAACATGGCGGGTGTGTTTACACGCAGCCAATGAGGGGAGACTCCACGGAAACACGGCGCTTATAGAGAGTTATGGGCATTTTCCCTTTAACGCGACTGCATGGAGAGCTGTATGTTTGGAGTCAGTTTTGCCTGACGATGAACTGAGTAAAACAGGTGCGTGTGTGTGTGTGTGTGTGTGTGTGTGTGTGTGTGTGTGTGTGTGTGTGTGTGTGTGTGTGCGTGATCCAGACAGATAAAGAGACAGAAAAAGAAAGGCAGGGTAAATAGACAGAGAGAGATGTGGCATGCTTGCATCTGTCTGTCTGTTTGCGTTTTTTCTTTGTGTGTTTTTGGTGTGTGTGTGTGTGTGTGTGTGTGTGTGTGTGTGTGTGTGTGTGTGTGTGTGTGTGTGTGTGTGCTGACCGCAGATGGAGCACGTCCACACCAGTGTCATCTATCTCCACAACACCATGTCTGAATCACAGCGGTGTCTGGCCCCACGTCAGACCCTGTTAAAACACCCTGCCCTCACTTCCAGTAACACACAGGCTGAAGGGTGGGGGGGGGGGGGGGGGGGCAGGGGAAAAATGGGGTGTGCAGTAATGGTGGTGATGGTAGAGCATGTGTGTGTGTGTGTGTGTGTGTGTGTGTGTGTGTGTGTGTGTGTGGGTGTGTGTGGAGGGTGCTTGTGGCAGTGTGGGTGGGGTGTATCAGGGTTCGACCACTAGAGGGACTTGGAAGGCTGAAACTGATATTTCTGTATCGCAGCTGCTGATATTTTGTGCCAATAAAGTATTAATCTGTGACATTTTTATATGAATCAATTTCCGTTTTTTTCAATTTCCTCTCTCTCTCTGTGATCTCTGTAACTCAACAGTGACTCAACCTCTACCAGTTCATGAGGCTTGGCAGGTCGGTCTTTGCACCAAGGATGGAGGAAAAACAAGAAAAAGCAGAAAGCACCCGGATCTCGATTAGTACGACTAAATGTTTCTCTTCAGGGGGAAAGACTCAGAATCAGAAATGAAGAAGACATTTATAAAAACATTATTGAACAAGTAAATAAATGAATGTGCAAAGAACACTGCAGGTTTTACACTTTTCATTTGACTGTTATGTCGGTGTATCTGTGTGTGTGTGTGTGTGTGTGTGTGTGTGTGTGTTCCTCCGTCCTGTAAATCACCAAGTCACACGGTGGCAGTTTGGGGAATTGACTCGTCAGTGACTCTCATGGACTTGATCTGATACTCGATGCTGTTATCTTGATGCCAGCTGATCAATTACATTTAGACTATGTGAGGACAGAAGAGGTAATTTTTTAGTCTGATGTTGATTCACCTGCTTGGATTTCTTAACATCTCAACATTTAGTATTCTCATCATTTCTGCAAGTCGTCTAAACTGAAAGGCCGCCATGTTGGAAACCCAGCCAGGAGGAAGCCTCGTCGCTGCATCCTGCATGGTGTGCAGCATCAGATTTTACTTGAAGACACAAAACAGTCAACGCCACGTTACGCGGTCAGAAAGTATATTCATAGTAAACAATGCTGTTATCGACAGCAACAGTAGGCAGCGGGTTTTATGGGAAATGCGGTCTTTATTTGGAGAATGCACCAAACTAAGGCAAACTAAAGCTCATCTGTTATAATAAAAAGTAGGTAGTTAACTTATTGATCTTCTACCTCAACACTGGTTCTGCTCTTAGATGATGTTTAGGAAGGAAATGCACTGATGATTTCTGGTGACTAGTCGTTCTCTACCTATGTTGAATGCACTTATTGTAAGTCGCTTTGGATAAAAGCGTCTGCTAAATGACTGTAATGTAATGTAATGAAATGTAAAGCGTTTCCTCTTATCTCTCCTCTTTGAGGCTGGCAGCAGAAGTCAAACGCGTCTCAAATATTTGACATCTTCTCCAGACTGATGTCTTCTATGTCTTCTATGTGTTGGCGTGTCGGTCGGACCGTCTCCTCCCCGCCACTCGACCGGCTGCTCCAGGTGTTTCGCTGCGACCCGTCCAGCCTCACTGTGGCAGCTGCTGCAGCTGGGTGACTGAACCAGCTGTGTGTGTGTGTGTGTGTGTGTGTGTGTGTGTGTGTGTCCAGCCAGCTGTGAGGAGAGTGAGAGGACTTTTCCACGGTAGTCAGCAGCACCTGGGCCAGCTCAGGCCACCCAGCCTACCCTGCAGCCCGTCAGGCCCAGACGGTCTATTGTTGTTTTAAAGGAAAATCACCCTCAGGTGCTTCGACGCGGCTACACATCATCAATCTGAGATGTTGTTGGAGAAGTATTGTAATTACACTTTCCCCTCAACGTGCCTCGTCCAACTTCTGCTTCGGTCGGTGAGCTCCTACGTTTCCCAGAATGCCTTTCGAGCTCGGAGTTTGTTGCATTCGGCTGTGGGTTGTACGTGCAGATGGAGAGCAAGAGAGTTTTCAGTTGCATCTCTTCTGCTATCAAACTCCATCGTAGCTGCACAGGAATGAGAAGAAACACCTCCAAGCGACAACATGGACCCAGCAACACCAGGTACATCGTTTAAGGCGAGGGCATGAAATGAAAAAACGGATGGATATATGGCAATTTGGAATAAAGCCCTTCAACTATCCCTGCACACCGGTCTGTTAAATGTCCGGCTGCAATATGTCGTAATAATATAAGATACAATAAAGTAATCTCACTTCTTCTCTGGTGGAGGAGGTTTTAAAGCTACGAGATGTCACGGTGGCTTTTCAGCAACAAGCCGTGAAGAAGGTGAACAGAGCAGCTTCACTGCAGGGTCGGAGCCATTCCCCCCCCCCCCCCCTCGCTCTTCTCTTACCTTGAACAAACAGTGCATACTATTCACGTCACATCTTGCCAGTAGCCATCACCTCGACGGGAGCCAGCGCTCTCCGCGAAACGTTCTGGTGTTGAGTTCCACCAATAGGGACAGGTTACCGGCTCCCGCTGCCAACAATGTCCGCCGAGTGCAAATGTTTATTTAAAAAGTTATGTTCGAGTATTGATTTTATTTCGTTTTTTTTCCCCTCCCTCCCTCCCAACCCCGCCACGCTCTTGGCTCAGGTGAAGTGCCTGTCCATCACGAGGTTTTCCCGCTGGAGCCGGGCGTGTTGTCTGTCTCATAAAAGCCGCTACTATGGTATAATGTCCGCCTTTCCACTCCGAGCACGCCGAGCTGCGATGGAGGACGTGTGTCGGTGTGTGTATCATGTGTGTGTGTGTGTGTGTGTGTGCAGAAGCCGTCCAAGGAAAATAAGTTAGGGGGCCCGAGTTCTTATAATAGTCTGGACACAGAATATCTCACCTACTAGCAGGAAAAATATAACAGTTAACGTTAATACACGATCCGTCTCGTCTCGCTTTTCACCCGCCGACCCTCGGGTTCGTATTCAATTAGCTTTAAATTGGGTTTATGTTTCCTACACAGTCGTGGTCCTGTTCTCTCCTCCCCAAAGTACACAACATAAGATATATTGTCCCATCCCGTCTGAAGGCTCGCTGCTCGCGGACGCTACGCTAGCAGCTAAACCTGCAGCGAGGAGCCGGGAAACATCCAGCCGGAGACAAAACAACTTCCTGATGCTGTAGCGATCTTACTACGCGTTGAGGTGGAACGTGGATCCTTGAACAGCGGCCTTGTGCAGCTTTGTTCACATGCATGTGAACAAAGCTGCACAAGGCCGCTGTTTCAAACTGTTTCAGATTCAAGGACTTTAATACCCAGGAATCCTGCAAGTCAGTGAACTGCACACGGCACGTTCATGTTTCCCCCGACCCGCCGGTCCTGTGATGCTTCACCCCAAAAAGACGAGAGAGACGTCGGTGAGTACTGCTTCCTCTTCCTCCTTCCTCGCTTTTGTATTTCGCTCTTAAGTTTCAGTTCAACCAGAAGACAAGACGAATCTACAGCGTCTCCAGTAGGGGCGCTACTCTCTGCTGCAGCCCCACCTTCTGGTTCAGGCTCATGACAGGTGCTTTCCTACCTCAACGTCTCGCCTGGTGCAGCTTTAAATGAATCGGTTCACCTGCATCGTGACCTTCGTCCTCTTTCACCGTCTGATTTCCATGTTGTTCGTTTCAGAGACCCTCGCCCTCGTGACCTCTGTGGATCTCCCCCCTCGTTCTACAAGACGACAGCCAAGACCAACTTAATGCCTAACTGGCTTTTTACAATCAGGCCAGTGCCCTGTTTTATTGTGCCAGTGGCTTTAACAGGTTTAGAGGGCTCTTCCAACACTAATTGTGGAGGTCCTGAACCCTCGACCGAACCACCCCGCCGCTGTCTCGTGGCACAAGGGTTGTACTATCCCCCCGGCACAGTCGAGGTCTCGAACACAAACACGCCTTCAAGTACACGATGCATGCACACCACACTGTATATATCTACAGTCACAATAAAAAATGGTGAGGTCGTACAAAGTTTTGAGTCCGTGCAAGGGATCCTCGGGAGATCTAAACCCTCTCAACCATCACACTCAACAAATCACCAGATCTATTTAGGAGTAAATCCATTGCATTTGCGTTCACAGAAGCCTGAAAATCTGATTAGTTTACTTATTTTGGCATAAATATGGAGCGTAACCTCTCGTATCGAAGCATCGGGTCGTGAATTGAGCAATTATGGTTCCAGAAATTGCTGTTTGGTCTGTCGCTGAAGCTTACGGGCCAATCAGACGGGGGCGATTTGCCCTGTTTGCTTCTCATTTTCCCAAACATTTACAGGGAAAACTGTATGGGAATCCATGTTGAAGTAACAGGAAGTGACATCATCACTGTGCGTCCCTGCAGGATGCTGAATGTTGGCCATGATGTGTTTTTAGTGACGCCTGCCTGGACTCTCTGTTACTAGCAGATGTCATATTAGGAACTACTTTGCTGTGGGCGTATTGATTTGTCTGCAGGGTACCTAAGTTCAACCTCAACGAGAGAGAGAGAGAGAGAGAGAGAGAGAGAGAGAGAGAGAGAGAGAGAGGTAATACAGTGCAACAGGCTGATTGGGATGTGGCTCATTACCTGTCAATCAGATATGACCCAGCCGCTGACGGGACGATTAGGGAGTAATTCTGTGTGTTAACCAGCCTGCAGGCCTCGCTGGCACACTGGAGCACAGTACACACACTTATATCTGATCACACACACACACACACACACACACACACACACACCACAAAGAAGCCACTTGAGCGTGTCTCTAGTCCCCGATGATGACGAGCTGCGAACGGACACGTCGGCCCGTCTCGGTTCGGGATGGATGGAGGCAGCAGGCGAAGAGGAGGAAGAGGAGAAGGTGATGCTGTCAGCCCCTCCTGTTGAATTATGGGATTCGCTTCGCGGCCCGGCGGGTTCCAGAGGTATGCAGACAGAGGAGGATCTGTGCCACATGTGAAACAGGTTAACGTGCAGCGTTCTCACTGCATGCTGGGTAAATTGGTGTTGAGCGTTGCTAAGAGGAGGTTTTCTGTTTTGGTCTGTCAGAAGTTACAGAGTGATTCATGTTTTGTTCCTCTGGTCTGTAGATGCTGTTTCTATACATTACTCAGTAATATGTAGTAGAAAAAACTAGCATTGTAGAATTTGTAGTATTATTAAATGCTTAAATGTTTAATATCATCATAATAAACACGTTTTTCTCTATTATGATTATTAAAACCTGTAGACCCGCCCCCCCCCCCCCCCCCCCCCCCCGGTCCTGATGAAAGCAGTTTGCCTCTCTGGTCTCGTCGTCTTGACAAGTGATGACAGGTTACGGTTCTTCTCCTGCAACACCTCCGATTCTCATGGCGAGTCCGAGGAGTGTGTGTGTGTGTGAGTGTGTGTGTGTGTGTGTGTGTGTGTGCGTCTATCTACCTCTCTATCTATAAATAACACCTTAATAAGTTGCAGTAGTCCTTCCTTTAAATAAACTCGAGCCGAGCGGAGGAAACCCGCAGCCTGGGCGGCGCTGCGTATTAGAGTTGACAAACGTCATTACAACTCACCGCTCCGAATCACAGATCTTTCAGCGGCTACACACACACACACACACACACACACACACACCGCATGACCCCACACACACACACACACACCACATGACCCCACACACACACACACACACACACACACACATATACAACTTTCAACAGCTCGACCGAAGCAGGGCTGCCCGTCGGGACGTCGCGGCCAGACTTGGGTTTCCCTCCTGGGGCCGGCGCTGGCTAGCCCGGATGCCTCTCCTGCCTCTCCTCCTCCGGTAATCCGGTTCATCTGGGCCTCCGACCAGGCTTTTCACCACCTATTAGCCCTCAAAGCGGCGGCGGCGGCCGAAGACGGGTTCTGACAAAGCGCCAAAACATGTTGTCACAACGCGCTGCTTTTCAAAACCCCCAGATTACTTCCTCACTGATTAGCCGCCGCTTGAGAGAAGCGAGCGTCAAGATCGGTTTGCAAACGATTCAGTCATTCAGATCGGTAAACAGGCGGGCAGCTGTGGTGTCGGTGTGCAGAAGACCAGGCAGTCGATACAGCTCAGTAAAGCTCGACCACAATCTCTCGGAGGCCAGCCGGCTCCGCTGCCAGCCGGGTCCGACCGAGGAGGAAATCTGGCGCTCCGGGAAGGTGCACGGTTTCACAGTTTCACGGTTTGAAGGCAGAAGTGAAAGCTGGCCGACGGGCCGCCTCGCCCCGCTTCCCCTACAGGTACCTCGTCATCACTCGGCTGCTTTAAAACTAACAGATGATGTTGAGTTGAGTGCAACACGTTTGTCATGAGATCAATGTGAATGTACCGGGGTGGACAGAAGTGTGAAGTTCACTGTGAGGGAGTTGAGTGTGGTTGAGTGTTGAGTGTGGTGCTTTCACCCTGAGGACGGGTCAAGTCTCCGGAGCGTCTATCTTCATGCATCTTTCCTTCTGATAGACCAGTCGGCCATACAGCACACAGCACAGTTTCGCCTCCAAAAATAGGGGAGAAAGGGGTAAGTTGAGCCTGTGGGTAGGATGAATCATCATCATGAATCACGTGATCACAGATTTAGGTGGAGTGATTCATTGAACCTGCGAAGAGAGCCGGGCTGAAACGTGTGATTTGGTCAAGATGTCATGATTGTATTTGTGGTAACGCTGGCCTGTGCCGCCTGCTGTGTTGAGTTGTGTTTTCTAATATCACAGAGAATGAATCATCACGCCACAAGACAAACACAGAACAAACGGGGGGTTCGGGTCCCTGGAGGATCTGAGTGAGGAAGGAAGTCGATTCGATCAGTATCAAGAGAACAGAAGACAGAATGAAGAGACACTGAAGCCGATAAAGGAGATGTTGGTCTATCGGCCCGTTTGCCCCGTCCTCATGCTCAACTTACCCCTACCTACCCTGGGGCAACTTGTGCCAATAGACCACATTTTTTAATGGATTGTACTAAAAACAGAAAATGAAGATACAGCCAAAAGTGAGGAAGGAAGGTCGGTGTAGACACATGAATGGATAAGTTACATCCCAGCAGGGGAAACGGGATCAAATGAGCCACTTTTTGCATTTTGTGCTACTACGGCAAATGTGTATTTATTTAAAGGAAGTTTTGCTATGTAAGGTTGTTGGGAATTCATGGAAATTAAAAAAAAAATTCTGTAGCTGAAGCAGTTTTAGAAGTACGACCCATTAAAACAGTGGGTCTATTGGCACAAGTTGCCCCAGGGTGGGGTAAGTTGAGCAAGGTTGGGGCAAAGCTTGTGCCAATAGAGCAACTTTTTTAATAAGTTGCAATGCTAAAAGTTTTTACTGCAGAAAATGCATTGAAAAGTGTAATATCTGTAATTACTACGAGCAAAATACCCGATAATAATAGAATACTTCATCCAAATACACACCGATGACAGTAACCGACTGACAGTCACTGTCTGAGGAAACCACTACAGAAGACTGGCCTCCAGGACCCTCCAGGACCCTCCAGGACCCTCCAGGCCCTCCAAGGCCCTCCAAGGCCCTCCAGACCCTCCAAGACCCTCCAGGACCTCCAGGACCCTCCAAGGCCCTCCAGGACCCTCCAGGACCCTCCAGGCCCCTCCAAGGCCCTCCAGACCCTCCAGGACCCTCCAGGACCCTCCAGGCCCTCCAAGGCCCTCAAGGACCCTCCAGGACCCTCCAGGCCCTCCAGGACCTCCAGGACCCTCCAAGGCCCTCCAGGACCCTCCAGGACCCTCCAGGCCCCTCCAAGGCCCTCCAGACCCTCCAGGACCCTCCAGGACCCTCCAGGCCCTCCAAGGCCCTCAAGGACCCACCAGGACCCTCCAGACCCTCCAAGGCCCCGTGGAGGAAGCAGACAGCCTGGAAACTGACTGACTGCTGACATGCACGGAGCAGGGAGCACGCTCGGCTTTCCACATGTGTTTCCAATGGGGGGATATTAGATCCTGGCTGGTACTGAGTGTAGGCGACAGAGCTGGGCTGCACACGTGCACGGCAGAGTATAGTCTGAGGAGGCGGCGTCCCTGGTGGCTCGGGTTGGGGAGCGTAGCGTCCTGGGTTCAAGTCCGGCTTGGTGTCGCATGTCACCCCCCCCCTCCCCTAATCTGTCCTGCCTCTCCTAACTGGGAACGATCAATAAAGACAAAAATGCCCAAAAAATAATAAATATATATGTAGTCTGAGATGTGGAGTGTGTGTGTGTGTGTGTGTGTGTGTGCAGGGTTCAGGTTACTGTGTGGCTGCTGAATGTCTACCGAGGGAGGACGTCAGTCTTGTTTGAGAAGCGGGTGTGACAGCAATGAGATTCAGAGGAAAGTGAAACCTCAGCAGAACAGGTTCTGTCTGCAGCGGTAGCCATGTTAGGAGTCACGCATTTATCCTGCGTCCGGCCTGCACTGCTGCAGCTGTCACTTCATTTTTTATTTCATACTGTAGAGCCAAATTAGTATGTTGTAACCAAAAACAACCCTCTCAGCGAGCGATTAACCACGCCGGTGCCTCGTAGCATCTGGTTACATCTGCATGTTACTGGGAGGAAAACAGAGTTTAAAACATGGAGGAAATGAGTTTTCTCCAGAACCGCAGTGGCTGCGCCGATGCATCACAGACGAAATCCATCACAGACAAAATCCATCACCGGGGCAAATTACAAACAAATGCCAACCAAAAAACAATTCAGGTTGCATGTCCACTGGGAAACGTTCTTCTTTTTCTCGTTATTTTCAATGGAGAGTGAGTGATGAAAAGTACATTTTTTTTTTTTTTTTTTAAACTTTTAGTAAAAGGGGTCGTGCTTCAGGGGCCACGACCAGATCTTCTCCCAAACCTCTATGAAGCACTGCGAGTTTAAAGGTGCTTCATGTTGCATTATCATTGAGAAATTAACTGAGCTACCTCGGTATAATTACCGTAAACAAGTGAGACCATGGTGGAGACGACTGGTAGCCTCTATGTCAAGCAAGCGGCATTGTCTAGTGTTACTCACAATTAAGACTACATTTCCCACAAACCCCATTTACCTCTGGTCGTAAACAGGATGTGGCTACTTAATTACTTATTCCCAACCCCTTGGCGCTGGTGCTTTTATTTTGAAGTGCAAGAAGAAGCATTAGAGCGGACTAGGCAAGCTAACGTGAAGTTGAAACTATGCACTGGAAGAACAGCGCCCTCTTCCTGTTTTGTGCCGTAAAGCAATCCAGCAGATTTCCCTCCAAATCGACCCGGTGGACACAATGTAGAATACAGAGTAGAGGCTGGTAGAGGCTGACAGGCTGGTAGAGGCTGACAGGCTGGTAGAGGCTGGTAGAGGCTGACAGGCTGGTAGAGGCTAGTAGAGGCTGACAGGCTGGTAGAGGCTGACAGTCTGGTAGAGGCTGACAGTCTGGTAGAGGCTGACAGGTTGGTAGAGGCTGGTAGAGGCGCTGGTAGAGGCTGGTAGAGGTCTTCTCAGCGATGCTCTAGTTTGTTTACGGTAAATATACTAACGTGTCTAAATGATTTATTGATGTTAAATCGTTACATAGCACCTTTAAAAAGGAGTCTGGCGGATACAGATGTTCTCTGATTGTCTGGATAGACGAGGAAACCCCCCCACCCCTCCGCCCACAACCTCCATGGAAAAAGGCTTCCATTCTAATAACACACAGCTAAGTAAGAGTTTATGTTTTCAGCGGCCGATAAAATAAATGAAAGCGAGTAAACCTGGATACAGGATACCGGCGTTTAGAGTCCTGCTTCTCCAAGCAACAAGCCTGAGGAAGTGGAGAGAAAGGGGGGGGGGGGGGCAGCACCTGTATATTTGTCCAGACCTTAATTCTCGTGATGTCATCTCTAGACAGTAAACATTTATCTGTGTTTTATAATGGCCGACCAGACGCAGGATCATTAGCGAGCGCTGAGTCAATGAGGCCTGCAGCAGCAGACGTTTTGTTGCTGCTTTAAATTCACTGAAGTACAAACAGAGTTTGTTCATCCACATTCACCGAGTTCAGTCACACCTACCGTTTGTTTTCTCTGGTCGTAACCGGAGTTGAAAGGTTTACTTTGTTGAATTTGGTTGTATTTGGTTCATTTAGGTTCACACTGACCAATCACAAGCCAGCCAGAAGTCCCATGACTCCCCAGCAGCTGGTTGACTGGTTGAGTTTTGGTAACCTGTCATCCCACCAGGTTAGAGAGTCCAAACCAACCTGGTTCCAGTCTGTCACTTGATCCACCATGATGGACTTGTCTGCTCTGAACATGAGCATCAGTCCAGACTGACGTTACGCCAGGCTTTCCAAGCATGAGGAACTGCTGGCTATCAGATGTCGACGTCTGTCTCCTTATACCCATAATCCCTTGCGTTTTGGGGTCATTTCCTGTAGTTGGCTGAAATTACATCACGTAACGAACCACCAAAGTTCTCTTGTTAGAGGACTGAGACATTTCCAGGCGTCCCTGTCGGTTATTTGGTGCCACCAGAGTTCAAATGTCGTTCTCACCTGGACAAACCAACCAACTGTGTTCAATGAAACCGCTGTGAGAGAGTCTGGACGAGGGCGTGTCAGAGGCCAACACTAATGTAATCTAATACCGGTGAAAGTAGGAATTAGTGTGTTGGTCACTTTGGTTGAAAATAAATCTAATATATAGATTATAATTCTGCCATAACATACAGATGTGATCCTCTTTGGAGTTTTAAGATCTCAATTAAAAGATCTGTCTTTCAGAATCGGTCCTCCTGGGCTTCAGAAGAACAAGCTACAGGAAAATGGCTGCAAGAATAACAAAGTAGTGACAGTAACTGGCTCTTATCAGGCGCTTGGAGTAATAATCCATGACATTTTCAAATAAATAAATGTCCGTTTTGCCACTTTGCTTCACTGATTGCTAAAACACAACAGTGACCGACCTCCAGCCGGTCCTCTGGTGCACAGGAAGTGATGTGTTTTACGTTTCCGGATAGCATGAGCAGCAATAGCCACCATGGCTGAACAACATCACCCCACTGGATTTAGTTCTTATTTTATATATTTTATATTATATTTTATATTATATTTTTTGATAATAATGTAAAATCTTCATTCAGATAGTCCTCTAAAATCAGGAGCAATGAGTTTCTGATTTCCTTACCTGCAGGGTATGGTGTGTGTGTGTGTGTGTGTGTGTGTAGGTGGCCCCTGCATACCTCCCACCATGAGGGCAAACCACCATGTCTTCCCCAATACCTTTCCCTTTAGCCGTGCTGGTTGGCAGGAGCTGAAGTGGACAAACTGTGGTCACAGAGGTATCTACTGGAACGTGTGTGTGTGTGTGTGTGTGTGTGTGTGTGTGTGCAGAGTGTTGATGAGCGGTGGTGTGAAGCTGAAGAGTAAATTCACGTACAGTAAAAGTAAATGTAAAGCTAAAGATGGGAGGCGTACACCCCACGGTGACCAACACTGGTGCTCTTATTTTGACGAGTGTCACCTCAGCTAACCGAATGCACAAGCTGGCCAGAGTGACGCCTCGCTGCTGAAGCTCCTGTATTCTGTCCTGTTCAAATTATCGGTTCAAGGTTTTTGTCTCCTTCATCAAGGGGTCCAATGTGAATGCGCACTGGAAATGTCATCAAATCTAAAATGATTTGGCCAAATGATGCGAATGAGATTTCCAGATGGAGAAACAGCTCCAACGTTTCAACGTTTCAACGTTTCAACATTTCAACATTTCAACAGGCTCTTCAGGCTCTTCAGGGTCTTCAGGGTCATTTCATTTCTCCAATCCCTGATGAAGACAACTCGTCTGTTGAAACGTTGGATTTAGACGTGTGCGTTGAGATATCCACCAGTTGAAAGAAAGGACGTCTGCTCTTCCAAAGTGCCTGATAAAACAAATGTTGTGTTTTTAAAGGCTGGTTGGTCACATAAGGCCTTGGTTGACAAAATGAAAATATTTAGTAATGGTTTAACCCTAACCCAGAACTATTTATAAAAACGATATATAGTCCTTTGGAATAATTTGGAAATGGACTCATTTTATTTTTGTATTCAACCTTTATTTTGACAGGAACTCATACTGAGTCCTGTACGTCACAGATCAGTAATAGAAATCTTAGTTACAGAAGATAGTGGAAAGAAAATAAAAGAGAATAAACAACAAACAAACACAAAAATAAAATAAATAAATACGTCAATAAATCAATAAATACATTAATAAATAAATAAATAAATGAATAAATAAATTAAATGAATAAATAAATACATTAATTAATAAATACATTAATAAATAAATAAATTAATAAATTAATTAATAAATAAATAAGTGGACATCATAAGAAACAGGAACAATCGTCAATAAACAATCCACTATCAAAGAGCCTGTTGTGATGTTCAGTCGTCCGGTTGGGATGTTGTCAACACAAACCTGACTCTCTCTCTCTCCCTCTCTCTCCCTCTCTCTCTCTCTCTCTCTCTCTCTGTCTCTCTCTCCCTCCCCCCTCTCTCCCTCCCTCCCTCTCTCTCCGTCCCTCTCTCTCTGTCTCTCTCTCCCCCTCTCTCCCTCCCTCTCTCCCACCCCTCTCTCTCTCTCTCTCTCTCCCCCTCTCTCCCTCCCTCCCTCTCTCTCCCACCCTCTCTCTCCCTCTCTCTCTCTCTCTCCCTCTCTCTCTGTCTCCCTCTCTCTCTCTCTCTCTCTCTCTGTCTCTCTCTCCCTCTCTCTCTCTCTCTCTCTCCCCCTCTCTCTCCCTCCCTCTCTCTCCCCCCTCTCTCTCCCTCTGAGTTATTTGGAGCCCAAAGCCAACTCATAATGACTGGTCAGTGTTTGTGTTGGTTATGAGTGATCAGGGCGGTTGCTTAGTCTGGAAATCCTCTAGACGGTAGTAAATGACACATGTTACATTCACGTCCACCGGGAGGGAAAACAACCAGAGAAGAAGAGTCACCGTCCGATAGCTTTTACTGTTGGTCAACAAGGAGCGAATAAAACGAAGGACGGATCTTATACAGTGTAATATATCCTTCCTGTGTGGCGATACCAAAGGGACGTTTCCAATCAGGGTCCAGTATTGTGTTGACTTCAAATTCATTCAATTTAAAAATTTCAATTCAACCTTTAACTAAACCACATTCATTTTCAAAATATCATAACGATTTCTTTTCTTATCCTGAGCCACGGTACGTTTGAAAACAAAATCCTGAAAGCAGGATAACACGGGAACTTGAACGCACCAGACTGTTCCATGTCGTGAACACTCTTGGTGCTTGGAGGGTTTGAAGTCTCTCTGCTCAGCGATATCGGCGTCGTTCACACTGCTGACAGTAGCTTCACCACCGGTCCCAGCGGGGGGTCTGGCCCACACACAGCTTCAGCCTGGTCCGAGCATGGAGAAGGTAAACAACATGTGGTCTCAGCACCGACAGACGGAAAAACAGTGATGATGATGATCCACAGGAACGCTTGGACCAGGAAATCGTCTCCACAGGTATGCAGGACGGCGGTGAGCTTCATCCATCCTCCGTCCTCGTCCATCACAAACTTACTGGGACGTTCTCAGCCGTCCTTTGTTTCACTCAACCTTTATTTACTGAGACATGCTTACACATTCAACACCTCGGAGCTGCCCAGTACGACTCAGGTGCTCTTGGCCACTGATCGGCTCCATTGGGGTTCAATGGAGAGAGCGTGTGCTGTTCGCTTCCCCTGTCCAGATTTTCCCAGCAGGGATTTGAACCTCCAAGCGACTGGGAGCAAGCTGAGTCCCGACTGCAGGTCAATATCCAGAAAGGTGAAGACAGTGAACTGCACACAGCATGATCATGTTTACCCATAGGCGCCGATTTATGTTTTTGCCAGTGGGTGCTCAAATTAAGTGAATACCACCAAGGTGAAGATTGTCACAAAATCACTTTTATTGCGCTTGCTTTAGTAATTACCGTGGTGCAGGCTACTGTCATCTGTCAACGTAGACACACCGAAACGAACTGCAACACTGCTCTGCTACACATTCATCACTGGTGGTGGATCCTCACTTTGACTGTCTTTACACTCGGTATCTCTCTCGGTTTTTTAACTACAAATTCGTACGTTTTTACCCGATCATCACCGTGTTTCACACTTGCTGTGTCGCTAGCTAGTAGCTACGTGATGGAACAACGTTGGTTTAGCCGACTCTAACGTTACATTGGCAGTTGGCGACGTGACCACGCCCCTTAACGTAGCCTACACACACACAGAGCTGGAACAAGTTTAATTGGATAATGCGATTTGTAGTTAAAACGTTCACCGATAATAATAAGTAATAATAGAATAAATAGTTGCGTTTTTTTTTTTTAAAGATTTTTAATACATTTATTTATTAATTTATTTTTTAATCTGCCTTCCCCGTGATCGGCGGGTATGTGTTTACCGACACGGCCGGTCTGTGATGCTTCAGACCAAAGAGACGAGAGAGGAGAAGACGTTGGTGAGTCCAGCTTCCTCTGATTGGTGTTTGAGTCGTCTCCTCCTGTGGGAGGAGGCGTGTCCTGTGACCTTACCTGACACTATTTCATTTGACCAAATAGGGCGAATCTATGGGGTCTCAATGCTCCTCTCTTTGGGGTTTAAACTGATAAAACGGGTTTATTTTCACGTAATCATGTTGCCTGGTCCAGGATGGATACTCCTCGCTTCTTTTTAAACCTTTAATGTTGCGACGCGAAGCAGCGTAACTCGGCTGCACGCTGCGCCGGAGCTCTTCTGTACTTTTGCCATCGTTTGATGTTCCTCTCCAGCGCGACCTTCTGCGAGGCCGCGATCTGGTCTCTAATTGGCTGTGTCCTCTCGTCGCACGCAGTGGCCAAACGCGCCAATAGGAGGCCGGCCAGTCCGGTCCTCCTGATCTCCATGACGACGAGCCCGGGAGGGTTCAGCGTTCCGCCTCATTGGGCTGCGTTCAGGACCAGAACCGAGAAACAGAGGTCAGAGAGAGAACGAGAGAGAGAGAGAGAGAGAGAGAGAGAGAGAGAGAGAGAGAGTCAGCCTTGTTCACAAGGCGTTGGGAACATTGATTTCCTTTATTTTTAAGATTTGTTTTCGTCATTTTTGCCTTGTTTGGTCAAAGTGGGGATGACCTGCGACAAAGGTCCTGGGTCAGATTCAGATTCAGGTTCAGGCTGCTCCCTGTTTCCAGACTGGGTAGTGTTGGCGTCTACGTGGTCCCTCACTCCTACGACACCGGCGACTGAGCCGCCACTTCCTGAGCCGCCGCTTCCTGTGACGCCGCTTCCTGTGACGCCCCACATCAGATCTGGATGTCCAAATTATGAACTGCTTGCCCAAACTCGGCATCTATTGCAGCCCGGACGTCCTGGTAGGGGGATTCCTCTCAGATTAGCCCCTCCCTCTCTGAGTAGCCCCTCCCTCTCAGATTAGCCCCTCCCACTCTGAGTAGCCTCTCCCAAGGCTTCCATTTCTTTCCTGAAAAGTTTTGTGGGAGTTTTCTTTGGGCACTGTGAAGCCCTTTGAGACTGGAACGGTGATTGTTACATGGTGACCTTAGCCACCAGAATGGACAGAGACATAGAAGAAGAAGTGATCATAATCGTTCAAAAAGAGGATCCAGTCTGTAGAAGCTGCTGACCATCATAGTTTGTTCAAATTTCGTGTCGTCAAGGACTTTGTCAGAGTAGGAGGGAATAATTTTTGAGACTCGATGACGTTTCCAGCGAGCGTTCACATTACATCCCATAATTAGGAAGAGCAACACTTCGACCAATGAGGTGAAAAGGGCAGAAAACAGGAAGTAGCCCGCGGCAGCACGTCACTCCGTCATGAAGCAGGACTGGTTCTGTTCCTTTGACGCCTCCGTAATTACAACTCATAAATTACACTGCTGTGGCGAGTTAACCTGCCGTCGGTGTGTGTGTGTGTGTGTGTGTGTGTGTGTGTGTGTGTGTGTGTGTGTGTGTGTGTGTGTGTGTGTGTGTGTGTGTGTGTGTGTAGGTGCGTACCTGCCTGGACGCCTGATTGGGGAAGACACTTTGATTGACACCAGTTAAATGGAGAATCGGGACTCTTCTCACACCGAGGTCAAAGGATGACGAGGACGGGATGGAGAGGGATGAGAGAGGGGGTGATGGTCTGACACGTTGCTAGGAGACAGACTGATAAGTAGAGATAGAAGGGGGGGGGGGCGGGCGTTCTCTGCAGATGCCAGAATGATTGAACGTTGGGCTTCCCAAGCCTGGAGTAACGCTGCTGCTCTCCAAACAAACACTTTGACAGAGATGGAGCTCTGGTCTGTATAAGACTGGGAAAATGTGTGTGTGTGTGTGTGTGTGTGCATATTTCATGTTCATATGTGTCAGCTTTCTGCTCAATGGGAAGAATTTGAAGAGTTTGAAAAAGAGTGGAAAGTGTCTGTGCTCGTGTGTGGGAGCTTTTTAAAGAGGAATTCAGGAGAAAATGTGTGTGTGTGTGTGTGTGTGTGTGTAGGTGTGTGTGTGTGTGTGTGTCAGAGGTTTCGGTTCAAATGAGAGGCAATCAAGCAGAGTTTGTGTACCTAGGCAAAGCATGAAGCATCTGGGTAGTGCTAGACTTTGCTTTCCACAACACTTCCCATATCTCTCTCTCTCTCCCCCACACACACACACACACACACACACACACACACACACACACACACACACACACACACACACAGCCCCCACAGATTGAAAGCTATTCGTGTGATCTACGTTCAAGAGCGAAGACCTAAGTCTCGGCCTTGACCTCCAGATTCCTCGCCGTCTCTTTAATCCCGTTTCATCCCGTTGACAATCCCGCTTCCTCCCCGCTCGCCGCCGCGGCGTTGATCCGCGGCTCAGACACGAAAACACACGCCGCCTCCACAAGCTGAGCGAGCGCCTGGACTCTTTTACCCTCACCTCCCCCCGACCTCCCATGTTCTCACCCCCTCCCTTGACCTTCTCTTCGCCTTCTCCCTCCGCGCCTCACTTGACCCCTTCTCCCCTTTTTTTCCTCCTCTGCCCGGGTGACCCCGCCCCCTCCTTGACTTCTCTCCTCCACTCCTCATCTCCTCCTCCCTTTCTCTCTCCCTTCAACACACTCCCCTTCTCTGTTGTTTGACCTTTGACCCCTTGTGTTGTGTTCCCATGTTTTATTTTTCCAAGCAACGTTCACTGAGGATGCATGCTCTTCTTTCAGCAGTGCTCTTCCTCAAACTAACTACGTCGGTTCAAACCTGACTTTGCTCAAGGGCACCTCGCCTGTAGCTGCTGTTTCTTCACATTAAAATAACAAGAAGTAAATAGGATTTATTGTGCATTATCATTCTGTGTGTTCATGCCTACATTGTTCCATTTGCCTGAAATTGGCCTTGTCAGTGTTGTTCTCTCAGTAGCAAGCTAGCGATGCTAAATCATCCCACAGTTTGCACGCAGTTAACAGTTAAAGCGTTAGCTATACTAGACTAGACTAGCTACTTGAACTTATAGATGATAAATATAAATGTCAATCCTTCACGAGCCGTGGCATCCATGATCTTGGAAGGTCAGCAGGCTAGCTAACTAGCTTAACTGGATAGCTATAGGCTAGGTTGCACTTAAAAGCACAGCTAGGCTAACTAGCTAACATAGTTAACTCAGTGTGGCTAGATTGCATTTTTTCAGTTAGTAGCGTAGTGATATTATCGGGGCGCTTCGATCAGCTGGTGAGTGGATCTGGAGGGTTCAGATTTACTCTGTAATGCTTCACCAGATGATCTCTGCTGATACTCGGCCCTGATGAAGCCTTGGATCGGGGAGCCGGCCCGATTCTTGGAAAGGAAATCTGGATGAAATCATTCAGATTCTCCTCTCGTGTATTTCTTAGCCAGAGAAACTGTGGTTCTTTGGCTCCACCCATTGAGGTTTAACTCAACCAATGAGGTTTCTGCCTCTGAGAAATGTTTGAGAACTAAAACTCATGTGATTGAGTGATAGATGATGAGTGACAAGTATTGTATTCTCCAACTCCAATTCATCCAGCAGGTCTGGGATTCAAACCTCCAACCTAACAGTCACAAGCCCTCTTCCCCTGACCGCCAGGCTGCTGCCACTCATGGGGGTTGTGCTTGAGAAACACCAGCTGACCCCCTTGGAGACATGGAGCGGTCTGTAAACACTTAGGATGGATTAGAAAATGCAGGAGGGGGAGGGAGGAATGGAAGGAGTGCCAGGAGAAGATGGTGGAGATATCGATGGACGGAGGGGAGGGGGAGCATGACAACAGAGAGAGGAAGTCGAAGGTGTTAGACAAAGAAGATCTATTTTTTTGCGGTCAAGACATCTTCCTCACAGGCTGACTTTAACGACGCAGGGTCATGACCTTGACCTTTCCGGGGGTCACAGGGGTCACATTTGTTTCTCTCAGTCAGAGAACTGCAAGATTGGAGTTTTTGAATCTCTCTTTCTCTGTGACGAGTCTGCGGATTTACAATTTGAGGAAAGAGGAAATATTTGATACCAAGTCAGATACACATGATGAAGAGATGGACACCTTGGATGGAGCAAAATGACCTCAGATAATTGACCCAGTGACGCCTCAAAATAATGTATGTTTTTTTGCGTCACGGAGAGAGAGAGAGAGAGAGAGAGCGACCACATTTCAGAGTGTTTTTCTTCCGAGCGTCGCAGAACGAAGCCTGAGGGGCATCGCAGACGAACGAAGTGCCAGACGGTGGATGCAGATGCTTCCTGTAAACAAAGCACTCTGGGTAAAGTTGTGGGGAGCCCCCTCCCAGATACATTTACAGCAGGTTCCAAAAATGGCATGTGCATGTGGTATATGCCATTGTAAACAGGACCCAGAAGAATTACCGGGCCAGAGCTGCATTACCTTAAACCTCAGTTTTGACTGGCTGAAACCGGACCAGAACAGGGCCCATGTTGTCTCCCCTCACCCTGGTATTTGTGATCTGCGGTTTCCAGGTCGTGTTCTGGACTGTTTTAAGCATAAACCAGAGAGCCGGGTTACAGCCTCGCTGGGATCAAAACAGAACCGAGAAGCAGCTAAATAAGAACAAACACACAACTGAGCTCCACCGTTTTCTGATTCCCAAATCCTTTAATTGGTGTAACAAGTCACAAACCAATGCTAATGGACGCCCTTTACAAGCCCGGTGTTCCTTTTACTAGCAGGTAGCTTTCCGCCCTCGTCCATCACCCGCCCCGTTTTCCAAAAAAGCCGATGTAAAAGCTATGCATATAAAAGTCTTGGTTTGCAGGCCGCTGCCAGAGTAAACTGGGTGGTATATGGGTTCGAGACATTTCCTTCTTCGAGAGTGAGGGTCCCGGGTCCCTGTTTGTGATGGAACGGTCCAGCCACTCGCCGAGCGCTGGCTGTTTCTGAGGCCTCTTTGTGGCTCCGACAAACACTGAGAAAACCGCAAGTTATCATTGGAGCGGAGGAGGCGGCCATCACCATCACCATCACCCCATTACACCTCCTCCTCTGACCCTGCACACCTTCCAACCTCGCCTCGCCCTTTCCATCTGTCCATCCACTGCCAGTTTACACACCTTTCTCCTCCCCCCATCTCTCTTTGCCAGTTTCTCTCTCGTTCTTTCTTTCTTTCCTTCCTCCACCGCCCCCCCCCCCTCACCACCACCACCACCCAGCCATCCATCCATCTCCGCTGTCAGCACTCCATCAGTCTAGTCCAGCTGGGTTGTCAGGAGGAATGGCCGCGCTGCCCGCCAGGTACATGCTGTTTTATAAACATGGCTGATAGCTTGGGTCTGGTGTGTGGCCTGCTAAGACTGAACAGAGCATGAACATGTTTCCTGCCCCGAAGCACAAAATGACCATAACATGCATCCATATGATATCTGCAGGGGTTGATATGGGTTGCTGATCGATACCGATACCGACTACCTCACCAGGTGCTGAGATTTATGGCTTTCAAAACTCACTTTTTGGCCCGTAGACTCCCAACGCATTTTCAACTGCTCAGCGATGGAGGAGCGATGTTCTCAAGCCAAAACAGCAAAAGACAAATCAGTAAATATCGGTAAATATCGGTAAATATCGGTAAATATCGTCGGTCCGGTATTTTGCAGGGTGACGGGTCAACTCTTCACCAGACGTTTCTGTTAGATCTCTGTTGGATTACTCGTCTCTGTTATGAAAATGTGACTGTATTGTTTGTGTCGGCTACAGGCCACCGTAGTTCAAGGGGGCGGGGCTTGTCTATCAATGTTGTTGATACACAGGTAAATATAAAGGTCATCCATGACTTAAAGCCCCTTCAAGTCTTTTATCATTTGGGGTCATTTGAGTTTAATGAATCCACACTTCACCGACAGACAGCTGTACCTCTTCTCTCAGATAAATTATCTTCGGCATTTTCTCCTCTACTTCTCCCAGAACCCCCCCCCCCCCCCCCACCTCCTCCTCCTCCTCCATCTACTATACAATATTTTCACGGGAAATGGAGTGAGAGCTAAAGAAAATACTTCTAAAAATCTTCTTCGTCTATTTTCCTTCTGTCAGCCAGTCACGCTTACGTGCGAGTACAGTGCCCTGAGAAAATATTATCATATGGTTTTGCAGTTATTTTTAGTTGCCTTTTCCTGGTTTGTTTTTTTGACATGTATGGTGCACCTTGTTCCACAGAATAACTCTGATTTCTTATACGTAAATACTGAAAAAAAAACAGGGACCTGAATTAAATGTTACTTTCCTCTGATGAATGTGGCCTTTTTCCACCCGAACACACGAGGCAGTCAGGACAATACGACCTGGACGCACGAGGCAATTAAGTTTTGTACCCAAATCATTTTGCAAAAATGTTTAAACACACATGGAAAGCTCACATTCATATTGAAAAAGCCACAATCAGTAATACGCTGTAAAACCTGCGCTGAAAAGTATATTTAGACAGCAACAATATACAAACCTGACATTATGTAAAGTTCAGCTTGGAAGAAGAATGACGCTGTGGTCTTATAACCCGTGTTGTTGCTAGCAGGTACAGCTGTCGACGCGCCGCGGCCTCGTTAAAAGAACGTTGACGGGATCGATGAACTCGGACCCGAACGCCCGGACTCGACGTGCAAACAAATTGCAGCAATTATTGAAATTATGATTTCCTAATTCTAATTCTATCTGCAGGGGAACGGCCGTGAGTCATGAGGGGTTTCCTCCGACCAAAACATCCCCTCTCACCGGGCCGCTGGCAGATGAAACATGAACGCTAACTCATCCAGAATGTTCTATCTTGATTAGACAGAGGTTCTTTCACAGCAGGCCCCAGGGTGCTACTGTAGATAGAGTAAATATAACCCAGTCCTGGCTCCGCTCCCGGCTCTCCGTTGGCAAGGAGAGCCGATGATTAATACCGTCGCAACGCTGGCGTACTAATTCAGGAGCATGTAAACATTCGGACACGCTCCAAGAGCAAATATACCATATTTATCTAAATAAGAAGAGTGAGTTAGGGAGAGGTGGAGTTGAACTCAAGAGTTTTGAAGGTGTTGTCTAACGTAGCGATAATACCCAACTTGTCCTTCACTCTGATGTGGCTGCGCCTCGAAATATCAGCAGCACTTTAATCCAGAACCGTGATCTCAGTGAAGAACGTCCACAGGGGCTGTTGTGGCTTCATGCCGTGGTTACCGACGCTCTCTTCGCCTCGTCTCTTCCTCCCGTCACCCAACAGAGTAACTGTGACTGCAGTCTGTCTGTCCAGGCCTCCAGACCCGGTGAGTCTCGTCCACCAGGCAGGACGGCAGAAGTCACGCCAGCAGGAGCAGCTCTAGGTTGGTGCGCGGTGCGTTCACTGACCAGGAAGTAGCTCAGACATTTTTTTTTGTCAACACAGGAAGTACATATTTAGTTCAGTGATTCTCCAGCAGTCACTGAGCTACAGACAGCACCTTGGGGTTAACAGGTGGAGTTTTTAAAGTCAGTGTAGTTTCACTAGTATTGTAGTAGTATTGATTCATGAGAACAAAAACCAGAAAACAAGAAAGATCACCAACCAGCTCCCTGCTTTCCACAATTATCAGCATGGTTACTATCGGTATTTGACCAGTCAGAGTCCTTGGCTGAAACTACCCACTGTGTCATCTGTAATTAATTGCATTGCCACAGAGTGAATTAACTCTATTAGAATAGAATAGAATAGAATAGAATAGAATAGAATAGAATCTGTTGAAGTTAGAATGTTTCACCTTTTCGTAGTAATCCTGAACTAACCATCCAGACAGCAGAGAAACAGAAGAGTAAGGAGCAGTGTAACAGGCAGCCAATCAGGAGCCTGTTTGATACAGAGCTATTATTTTTGCTTTGCTTTGATTGGCTCATGGTTGGGGAGTGTACGGTGGTCAGCAGGGACAAAGTTTGAGAAAAGGCAAACTGTCCAGCGACCGGTGACCCTGACTGATTGATCCACAGCATTTCGTTCGTTTCAGACAGGACGTGCAGGACGTGCTCCGTCTTGTAGCGGAGGGACGCCGGGGATTCGCCACGCTGCGGTACCTTACCTCGGGCCCGCCAGCCTCTTGGCAGCTTGAATCCATCAGTTGCCACCAGCCGGGTTCACGAGCCTGCAGGAGCTCCACCGGGACCCTGCAGGGAACCGGCGGCGGTCTGCTCTCCGGGCCCCTGTACCTGTTAAACAGAGTAGCGGGGGCCGCTGCGGACCAACCCTAGTCGCATATGAAACCCGAGGCACGCCACGGATTACAACCCAAAAGAAAATGTAGATTTTGGCCCGGGCCTGCGAGTGATTTTATTATGATGTTTTTAATCTCCTCTGCCGTTCAGATCCCCGGTGCACGCGGCGCTCGGATGTTATAAAAAGGCTTTGTGTACTCAATAATTGCTTAATAGTTCTATAAAATGTCATTAGCTGCTCTTGCTGGTTAGGTTACATCCACACCGGCTACCAGAGGGACCTCCTGCCCCGCCCCCTTTCCTCTGGCGTAGATCTCCTCGTATTTCCTCCTACCTCTGTTACCCTTCAAATCCCTCCAGCCTCTTTTAACTTCTCTTTCATGGCCCTTTTCTTTTTCTCCCTCCACTCATCCATCCATCACTCGCTCCCTCCTCTCATCCATCGCCATCCACCCTGTTAGCGATACGCCTCTTGACAGGTGAGGCATCTGTCGGCGGAGTGGCTCCATCTCCGCCCGGTCGCCTGTCAATCTGCGGCGCACGGGTCGGTCAAAGTGCTCAGGTAGCGCCGCGATCCCCCCGGCCAGCCCCGGGCCTCATATCCCATCACCCATCACTCCCAGACGCTCAAGGGGAAGAAGAAGAAGGCCGCAGCTTCCTGTGTGAGGTCATCACCGCGGGCGATTTATGCCTTCCGCTGTTCGCCGCTCGCTCGGTCGCCATTTCTTTTTCAGCTCCATTAAAAATAATTGGTGTATCGCTCCAGAATAAATGTTGAGGCCGGTCAGGCCGGCTTGTTTCAACATGCAGAGAGGACGGAGAGGATCGCTGTGCAGTGTAAAAGTTCACAATGTATTTATCTTTTCTCCTCTGTCACTTCGCCAAAATGGTGGTGGGTATCTGCTCCGGTGATGAACGCTTCAAGTGGCTAATTTAGTGAAAGGGATATCTCCTGAGCGAGCAGAGCCCATGCTGAACACATTACTCACCTCCTCCGCCAACCACCACTGTGAAGTTTCCCTATTAATCCACTGCACTAATGACGCTAATAAAAAATAATTCTGATCTGATGAACCGCTCGGTCCCATTTGTCTTGCCGCCCGTTTTCCGCTGCGTGTTGGGAAACGCTCTGAAAAGGTTTCTGACTGTTTGGTTCACGGAGCGCCGCGGTGAGAAACTGGAATGTAACTTAGAAACTTGAAGTAATACTCTGAGTAATACTCTGAGTCAGTTCCATGTTCCTCTACCTGATCACTACAACACGACAGATCAACCTCCAGGTCAATCAGTAACAACTGAACACTGATCACAGATCAATAACATAGACCAGGTGTTTCATAGTGACAGCAGTATTGTGGTTCTCTTTACTGTTACTGATAATATAATACGCCTTATGATGGAAACATAATCAACAAATACATTTTATGTTATATATATTTTAAAAACCTCTCATGCCTTTGTTTGTATTTCGCTATGCTCTCCTTCATTTATTTGATATCAGCATTCATAAACATACTTCCTTTTTTAAATTTAATTAAATGATTTTTTTTTCTATCTGAAGAAAAGAAAGATATATGTAAAAATACTAAAAACAATTGTTTGAAAGTGTTAAATTGTTAAACTCATTGAGTGCCACAGATACACTGTAAGTCCCTATAGGAGTATTATAGGAGTATTATAGCAGTATTATAGGAGTATTATAGCAGTATTATAGGAGTATTATAGCAGTATTATAGGTGTATTATAGGAGTATTATAGCAGTATTATAGGAGTATTATAGCAGTATTATAGGAATATTATAGGAGAGTATTATAGGGATATTATAGGAGTATTATAGGAGTATTATAGGATTATTATAGCAGTATTATAGCAGTATTATAGGAGTATTATAGGGAAATTATAGGAGTATTATAGGAGTATTATAGGGAAATTATAGGAGTATTATAGGAGTATTATAGCAGTATTATAGGAGTATTATAGGGATATTATAGGAGTATTATAGGAGTATTATAGCAGTATTATAGGAGTATTATAGGGAAATTATAGGAGTATTATAGGAGTATTATAGGAGTATTAGACCGATTTAAGGGGTTATACTGGGTTCTGACCACCTCTTTAGATCCCGTGTCGAGGTTAAATATGAAATACGATTCTGATTGTTTTCATTACAGTTTTGTGTAAATAAGAGCTGATTTGTTCCAACTAAAAGTATTACTCATGTATTTAATGTTTCCTGTCTATATGTGGTCCAGTTAAACGTTATATTTACACATCTGGAGGAGAAAACTTCATCATTAGAGAAACGATGTGTTTTGTGCTGATCGCTCTTGAAGCCACACACTGATCCACGGATACTTCACAATGTTGGGCGGTAGCGACTCGCCATGTGGCCGCGATGGACAGCGACGCAGAATGATGAAGAAACATTTTCTTGTGCACGCTCACATGTTGTGTTCAGTCATATTCTCACTTCACACAGACAAACTGACCTGAATATCAGTGTCAGCTTGCAGGACGAGGTTGAGGGAGTTAGAAGCAAACCTCAGCGACTCAGCCTTCAACTCTGTCACACACACACACACACACACACACACACACGCGCGCGCACATGCACCTCTGCACCTACACACACTCTGCAGCACCCTGAGCATCGGCGCTGTAACAACAACCTCTGTCTGTCGGGGAAACGTGAAAACAAATTAGTCTGATGATTTATGGACGGGAAGAACCAGCAGATTATCCTGCTGTGAAGATGGGACACCCAATGTGGCACACACACACACACACACACACACACACACACACACACACACACACACACCTCTATTGACTACAATCATTTTCTAACCCTAACCATCTTATCCCTCACCACTTCATCATGATTGGAGTTTTTTGCTCATTTCCTGCATTTCCTTTCTGTTCCTCCTCCCTGTACATCATTTCCCAGTGTTTTATCACGTTATGAGATATGTGCTATTATTCCTATTATTTATTCTTATTTTAGTTGCTGTTTATTTTGACACAAATGCGCTCTCAATATTATAAGATACAACTTCCTCCCAGTAAAGAAGAAAACAGCCAATTAAAGCTGTAATTGTGTAAAATGTGGCTTTATGTTCCGTTTCATTGTACAGACTTTATCTGGCGGAAGCGTCTTGCTTCGGTCTGCACGTTGGCTTGACTGGGTTGTGATTGACAGGAGGCGGGTCCTAACGTAACTGCAGAGAACGTCAGCTATTGGTCGAAAGATTTATTTTGGAGAGGAAAAAGCAGAAGCTACCTGGATCGCTCCTCTTCCTGTTTACAAGCAGAAACAGGAAGTGAGACGCCCCTGTTGTCTCGTCTCGGATCTCATGATGCTCCCGAAGAAGAAGAAGAAGAAGAAGTGGACGGCTGATCCAGGGTCATACACTGTTTTCACACCTTATCAGCAACTGGTCTGTAATAAAGAGCTGTTTGAAAGTGAGGCTCATGACCACCATGCCTGGACATGAAGTCTGCCATAGAAGTGGCCAAAGATATCAATAAAGTGGATTGAAAAACAACACGACATACTAAACTATACTTTACTTTACACACGTTATGTAATACATTTAGATTTTTTGTGTTAGAGATGATGTGATGATACAGAGTTTTGTGAAAGATCAGATTTTTCATTTGCTACGATAACAGAAGAAAAGGAAGCAGCAAGAACTCGGAGCTGGATCGGAGTCTGGAACAACACCGGGAGGGGAACGATCCGAGAAATAACACAACTTCACTACCGCTGCTTCTCGACTCTTTGTGTTTTTTGACTCCTTTCCCTTTTACAATGGCCTCCTCCTCCTCCTCCTCCTCCTCCCTCTCCACCTCCGTCTCTTAAAGCTGCACTATGTAAACTCCTGTCTGGTGCAAGATCCCTCACCGCACCATCCGACCAGGCCTCCAGTTAATATCAGAGGATGTGGACCCTGTTTGTGATGGTTAGGTCAGGTCAGGTTTATTTGTGTAGCCTTTAAACCCAGTTACAGTCTGGGACACCCAACAGAGAGGACAGCCCGACCTCAGACCCTCAACGAGAAGGAAAAACCTCATGAAAACCTCATTAGGGGAAAAGTGGAAGAAACTTTTGGAAGAATCTCACTTTTAACATTTCAAAATGCTGAATTTTAAGTTGATTTTTCTCTCTATTTTCATAATTGAACTTTTATTTTCCTATCTGTCCTTTATATAATACATATAATTAGTATTATTATTACATCCACTTCCTGGTCAGGCGTCCATTGTGGGCAAACAAAGATTAGATGTTGATGAAAAAATGAACATAAACTAAATACAGAATAAACACAATAAGAACAGGAAGGACTCCATTAACACAACTTGGTGCAGGAACATCCGTCTTGTGGCTGCAACAGAGAAGAGCGTCCCATCCCACCTGACTGAGGAAATGAAATGAAATTGGTGGGAAATCTCTTTGCGCAACAGGAAGTGATGAAACGAAACGTCAGAGTGAAATCCAAAGTGTCTCCTAAACAGGAGTGAGTGGCGGGAGCTGCTCGCCACCGCCGCGGTCCAAGCAGAGCGCGGCTTACCGACGTTACGTCACATTTCTGGGTTTTGAAGTCTCAAAATTCAAACCACCAACGTGCAGAGTTTCCCAGTGCAGCTCTAATAGCACCTCCATCCTGCCTCCCTGAGGAATAACTGAACCAAGACCAGCAGAACGCAGCCTCTCGCCTCGCGTCAGCCCATACAGCTTCCATCTGTGTTTATGTCCATGTATAGTCTACTACCGCGTGCTGTGGTGTGTGTGTGTGTGTGTGTGTGTGTGTGCATTATGCAGCACGTGCACTGAGTGAGGTGCACGTCTGTTTCCTCTGTGTTCGTTTGATTATGTCTTTGTCCATCATCGGGGGGCTTTTAAGTGCAGCAGCAGAGCCCCGATGCCTGAGTGACATAATGTTAAGACCCACAGTCCACCCTCGCCCCGCGGCGCTAATGTATGGGGCGGTGCAGCTTTTAACTAAGCTAGACTTAGATGGGAGTGGAACCAAAGAAAACACTATATATCTAAGTGCCAAGACTGCGACTTGGTTAAAGTGGTAGTGCAGAAAAACAAGGAGAGAACAGGATATGGAGTTACTTTTGTATTTTATTTTGAAAGTGAAAAAAAATTAAAAAAGTTTTGAAACTGATAAAGGCTTTTATTTTTGGATTCTTCTTTAACGTACAATGCGTTTTTATTTTTAATATATAGATATTTTTTCATTGATTCAAATCTTTTTGGTCCTGTTTTGGTGTGTGTGGGGTGTAGAAGAAAACACACACACACACACACACACACACACACACAATATGCACATGCACAAAAGCACACAGACATATGCACATGCACATACACACAAACACATATAAAAACACATATCAGACAACTCTGGAAGAGGATCTACCTAAAGTTTTCATTTACACACACACACACACACACAAATATGCACATGCACAAAAACACACAGACATGCAAACATGCACATAACACATATCAGACAACTCTGGAAAATCTACCTACAGTACTTACACACACACACACACACACACACACACACACACACACTCCTCACCCCGTGCTGATTAGCGTGAAACCATCTGAAGGTATAATAAACTCTTTACTAACCTGTTTATTATTTCTGCCCGTGACGCCGTTACCAATTAACCCCGATCAATAAGAACTCTTTCTCCCGTCCTCATTTGTTGTGTTGATGTTCTCTCCTCCCCGGGAGAGGCCGGGCCTGTCCAAGGTACACAAACAGCCATGCAACCCGAACCTGCCTTCCTACTGGCGCTTTTAATATCCTGCAATGAAAGCTGGCTGGACGCAGGAAACACAAACAGACGCCGTGTGTGTTTGATGGTACGTCGCTTCCTGCTGCTCCTCCATCAGCCAGTGGCTTCTGAGTGGTAACAATATCTACCCACATGTGAAGCTCACTGCACATTTCCTGACCCCCCCACATCCCGATGTTGCCCCCAACCCCCCCCAACACCTCCTGTTAATATTCCATCCTGTGATTATTATAGCAGTATTATAGGAGTATTATAGTGATATCATAGGAGTATTATAGGAGTATCATAGGAGTATTATAGCAGTATTATAGCAGTATTATAGGAGTATTATAGTGATATCATAGGAGTATTATAGGAGTATCATAGGAGTATTATAGCAGTATTATAGGAGTATTATAGGGATATTATAGGAGTATTATAGCAGTATTATAGGGATATTATAGGAGTATTATAGCAGTATTATAGGAGTATTATAGGGAAATTATAGGGGTATTATAGGGATATTATAGGAGTATTATAGCAGTATTATAGGAGTATTATAGGAGTATTATAGCAGTATTATAGGAGTATTATAGCAGTATTATAGGAGTATCATAGGAGTATTATAGCAGTATTATAGGAGTATTATAGGGATATTATAGGAGTATTATAGCAGTATTATAGGAGTATTATAGGAGTATTATAGCAGTATTATAGGAGTATTATAGGGATATTACAGGAGCATTAAAGGAGTATTATAGGAGTATTATAGCAGTATTATAGGCGTATTATAGCAGTATTATAGGAGTATTATAGCAGTATTATAGGAGTATTATAGGGATATTATAGGAGTATTATAGGAGTATTAGAGCAGTATTATAGGAGTATTATAGGGAAATTATAGGGGTATTATAGGGATATTATAGGAGTATTATAGGAGTATTAGAGCAGTATTATAGGAGTATTATAGGGAAATTATAGGAGTATTATAGGAGGCTAACGAAGAACTTTACAGAGCGCAAGTGGAACTAATGTACAGTAACCCAACGAATCAATGGAGGGGGAACTATTTCCATGCTGCGATGGAGAGATCATTCACCACCATCATCAAACGTGAAAAGACAGAACTGGTGCGTAATATATCACGTTGTTATAGGGAAGGACTGGCCATCGCCAACGTTGCCCCCCCGCTGCCAGAGGGGGCAAAAGTACACGCATTCTTTACTCAAGTAGAAGTACAGATACTTATGTAAAAAACGACTCTGGTAAAAGTAGAAGTACTGATTCAACTTCTTTACTTGAGTAAAAGTCAAAAAGTACAGGCTCTGAAATATACTCAAAGTATAAAAGTAAAAAGTAATAGTAGCGTTCAAACATCTCTCTTAAATAAGGCTTGGATGGGGAACGTCTCGCTGCTCTAAATCTGTTGGCTGGTTCACTTTCATCCATGTCGCTAGTAGTTACCCTCACGGACATCACATTCACTAGACGCCTTTTCTCCGCGGTCGACTCTCCCTCTCTTGTCTCCCTCTTTTACGTCTTTTACGTCGTTTTCCTGTTGTTACATCTGTCGTAATGATGCCACAATGACGCAAAAATAAAAAATAAACGATAATTCCCCTCAAATGCATTAAAACTAAAGTAACAAGGCTGTTTTGAAAATGTAAGCAGTAGAAAGTACAGATATTTGTTAAAATGTAGGGGGTAAAAGTAAAAAGTTGTCCGAAAAAATAAATACTCAAGTAAAGTACAGATACCTGAAAACTCAAATTTGCACCCTTGACTGAAGGGAATGGTTCATCTGGTTTGACTGGGTGCAGTGATGTAGTGTTGAGTAAAAAAATGTGGAAAAACTGCAGGACCTCCAGTCGGCGGTCAAGGCACCAAATCAATGACCATGAATGTGTATGTTTTTCCTCGTCGGTTTGATGCCACTTCATAGGACGTATACAAGGATTTATGCCGTCCTATCAGGGCGGGTAAACTTTATTCCACAAATAAAAACCTTTCGGTGGGCTAACGCCGCTGCTCCTCCATGTGACCACCCAGGAAAGCATGCGTCCAGATCAACACTCGCCAGGGTCGCATGTGGAACAGCGCGTTTACAGTTTCTGCATGTATTGACATTATTCTAAACTTGTACATTTTATACGGCCGTGTATTTATCGGCCCCGCTCTTGAAGTGAGGGGCGACTGGAAAGCCAAACAGAGGTGAATGAGCGGCTTGTTTACCTCCCAGCGGGAGTTTGAGAGGCAGATAAGAAGTTAGCCGTCTCCATGGAAACCGAGAGCCTCTTGGTGCCGACGTCCGACGATTTCCGCGAAAACCACAAATTCAACATGGATATGGGAGAGGGTGAAATAGAGCGGGGGGGGGGGGGGGGGGGCGACGGAGGGAGAGAGACGCCCTTTGACCTTTGATGTTGCTTGATGAAATATTTCACAACGAGAATCAACGTGTCATGACAACGACACGAAGGAAGCCCAGAGGATCATGGGAAATGAAAACCCTAACTCAATAAAGAACAGAATGGATTCACGCTAAACACCACGGCGTCTCTGATGTGGTTCATCTGGCGTCATGAAGAGACAAAGAAGAAACTCAAACAACATCTGTTGATATGACACTGGAGGTCTCTTCTTCTTCTGTGGTATCTACTACTGCCGTGTCTTTGGGGGTCAATTGGTTTTTGATGATCTTGTTGCTTTAGGAAAGAGAAACATCTGTTACCAGGGAGACGAGGCTGTCAAATATTCAGCTGGAGGGACTGAAAACCAACATTAAACGGTTTTAATCCTATATTGGCTCCATAAAGGGGGGGGGGGGGAGGGGGGGAGTCTTGGCCGTTAGATTTATAGACAGAAAACAGGCCCTGTGTGACAAGAACCTGAAGCTGAGAGCAACCAAATTCACGATCCCTAATCACCGGACGGGGAGTCGTAAATCCGCTGGCTTTTTTAATAGGCTGTCGGCACAGCGCCGGTTACCGGGCAGGACGGGGATACGATGCCATGTGGAGCGCCACGTCTTGTATACGAGTCTGTACGTCTGCGTGTGTGCATGTGTCTGTTTTATGCACGTGTGTTTATCTTCATGTGTGTCTTTATATCTGTGTGTGTGTGTGTGTGTGTGTGTGTGTGTGTGTGTTGCATCTACGTGAGCGAGTGCATTCGTTCATGCGTGTGTGTGTGGCCCTGCAGTCAATGGCCCGTTGCCTTTTCCCTCGATAGCCGTGAAGGGGAAATGACCTCTAATACGCCCGGCCTTCTCCCCCAGTCCATATTAATGTTAATCTATCAGACTCCGAGTCTCCCTCGCCACACAACGCCGCCAATGTTCACCGGGCCTCGGGGTGCAATCAGCGGCGGCAGACCACGGCGCACTCGCTAAGGGTGGGAATAAGAAAAAAAAACTAAAAAAAAAAAACACGACATGAGATCTCTTGCAGATTTCTTCAACTAAACAAGCCAAACGCCACAAAGTCGCCGCAAGGAGGAGGTGAGGATCACAGCAGGGTGGAAGAAGGTCAGAGCTTGGAGGACCGCAAGATCGCAACGTTCGATCGCAGGAAAAACTCCTGAAATCCTCCCTCAACTGCCCTTGAGCAAGGCAGCTCGCCCTCAGTCGCTGGAGTTCAGCGGCCACCAGCAGAGGGCTGTGGTTGTGGAGTGGAGGTGTGTGGCAGTATGAATGTGTAGCACAGCGCTGCTCAGTCAACCTGGATAGAAAAAAAAAAAAGATCAGGAATCTCCAAAAGCTTCTGGCCAAAACAAACAGGTAAATAAACCTGAAGCACGAAGCACAGCCCGTTCCCTTTCAGAGGGTCCGAGGTCTCGTCGTCTCAAGTGACCGCTTGATTCGATTTCAGTAATCACTTTAGAAATGTGCGTAATCTGACTTCTCCATCTCCGACTTCCCCGATTCTCCCCTGGCTTCCTGTCCCGCTGCTCTCTCCACTCAACCCAGGAAGAAACCAGGTTACAGGAGAGGAGAGAGTTCGGGGTCGAGTTGACAGTTGAGGCCGAGGCCAAAGGACACAAGGACCAAAATGGAAAGAGACGGAGACAGACGGAGAGAGAGAGAAATGAAATTGCATTAGAGGAGGAGAGACGTACGATGGACGTCCCAGTTTCTGCACGGAGACGAACAAAAACGAACAAAAAAAATCTGTTGCAGAATATCTGTCAGTATTGAATGTATAAATATATAAACCTGCTTTTACTTGTGCACATTTTCTATGAACTCTTCTCTGAACACGATGCTAATATAAAGCCAGGACAGAGAGACAGAGGAGTAGAGAGAGAGAGAGAGACATAAACTCCATTACAAACTGAATGCAAGAACGAAAGAATAAGAAGAATGAAAGAGAGAGGGAGGGAGAGAGGGAGGGAGGGAGGGAGGGGGAGGAAACCTCACTGGGGAGGTCATTAGGCTGGCCGGTCGGCGTCGGGCTCCAGAGGTGGCTTAACGGTGGATGGGATGGGGGGGTGAGGAGGTTGAAGGGATGGAGAGAAAGGGTTGGGTCATCGGGGTAATCTGTGTGCAGATCAGGTCTGGGCTAAGTGCATGCTGGGAGGTTTTTGTGGAAACAAACTGCTAATGTGTTTTTTATTTGCGGCGGGGAGATTTTATCAAGATGCACAGGGTGAACTGTTTAGAAATGTCCCTACACAACTCTCTCTCTCCCTCCCTCCTCTTCTCTCTCCCTCTCCTCTCCCTTCCCTCTCTCTCCTCCTCTCTCCTCCCTCCCTCCCTCTCTCTCTCCCTCTCCCCTCTCCCTCTCTCCCTCTCCTCTCCTCTCTCTCTCTCCCTCCCTCTCTCTCTCTCTCTCTCTCTCTCCCTCTCTCCCTCCCTCCCTCCCTCTCTCTCTCCCTCTCCCTCTCTCCCTCTGTCTCCCTCCCTCTCTCTCCCTTCCTCTCTCTCTCTCTCTCCCTCTCTCCCTCCCTCTCTCTCTCTCTCTCTCTCCCTTCCCTCTCTCTCCCTCCCCCTCTCTCCCTCTGTCTCCCCTCCCTCTCTCTCCCTCCCTCTCTCCCTCCCTCTCTCTCCCTTCCTCTCTCTCCCTCCCCTCTCTCTCTCTCCCTCTCTCCCTCCCTCTCTCTCCCTCCCCCTCTCTCTCTCTCCCTCTCTCTCTCTCTCTCTCTCTGTCTCTCTCCCTCTCTCTCTCCCTCTGTCTCCCTCCCTCTCTCTCCCTCTCTCTCTCCCTCTGTCTCCCTCCCTCTGTCTCCCTCTGTCTCTCCCTCTCTCTCTCTCTCTCCCTCCCTCTCCCTCCCTCTCTCTCCCTCTCTCTCAGGGTTCCCATCGTGATGTAAAATTCAATGACTTTCCACAACTAACTTCCATGAACTATGAATGTTCAGTCTGGTTTCCTCTCCAGAATCATCCAGTACGATGAATGAATGTGTGAAACAAGTTGGTTGGCTGATATTCCCTGAAAAAATGCATCAAATTCTATCATATACTATCATATACTATCACATACTATCACATACTATCACATACTATCACATACTATCATATACTATCATATACTATCACATACTATCACATACTATCACATACTATCATATACTATCATGTACTATCATATACTATCATATACTATCACATATTATCACATACTATCATATACTATCATATACTATCACATACTATCATATACTATCATATACTATCATATACTATCACATACTATCATATACTATCACATACTATCACGTACTATCACGTACTATCACGTACTATCACATACTATCACATACTATCATATACTATCACATACTATCACGTACTATCACGTACTATCACATACTATCACATACTATCACATACTATCACATACTATCACATACTATCTCATACTATCACATACTATCACGTACTATCATATACTATCATGTACTATCATATACTATCATATACTATCACATACTATCATATACTATCACATACTATCACATACTATCACATACTATCACATACTATCATATACTATCACATACTATCATATACTATCATATACTATCACATACTATCATATACTATCATATACTATCATATACTATCACATACTATCACATACTATCACGTACTATCACGTACTATCACATACTATCATGTACTATCATATACTATCATATACTATCACATACTATCATATACTATCACATACTATCACATACTATCATATACTATCATATACTATCACATACTATCACATACTATCACATACTATCACATACTATCACATACTATCACATACTATCATACACTATCACATACTATCACATACTATCATATACTATCATATACTATCACATACTATCATATACTATCACATACTATCACATACTATCACATACTATCATATACTATCACATACTATCACATACTATCACATACTATCACATACTATCATATACTATCATGTACTATCATATACTATCACGTACTATCATATACTATCACATACTATCACATACTATCATATACTATCACATACTATCATATACTATCATATACTATCATGTACTATCACATGTATATACTACAATCCGTTGCAAACAGAAGCTGTGATGTTCCTTTAAAGTCTCTGAGGGCGAGAAGACGTCTGCTGTTCTCCTGTTAAACACCGATATTGGTATTGGCTGATTATATTGATATCGGCTCATATTGACCTTTCAGTAAAGATCTGATATTGGCCAGCCCAGTTTGTTCAGTGCCAATATGAAGGAGGTGAGGATGTGATTCAACTCAACACCTTCAGGGGTGTCGGCCTGCAGTGAATCCTGACCAGGCCTGGAGGAGCTGCAACCCTGAGAGAACTCCTTTAGTTTCAATGGAGAGTTTTGGTGTCTGTGATGGTCTGACTGTTGTTTCAGAAAAGAAAACATCACATATAAATGTACAGAATATCGGCACAGAATATCACTCGTCCAAAGACATCGGTGTCATTCTGGTTGAATCCCAGTCTGTTCTGTTTCTAAGGCGCCTGGTGCCAGAAAGCGTCCTCGCCAAGATCAGAATTTATGCCCAGTTCCACCATCTTGGAGTCCAACACTGTGACTGAAGACCTCCGAAGAGATGTTTTCTTCTTCTTTCCTTCATTAATCTTCTCAATTTCTCGTTTCCTTCCAGGTTGTAATGAGCTACGCTACGAGATCATCCATCTCATCCCTGTCAGCCGCCGTCTCCCGGTCCGCCCTCGCCTCACTTCAACATCTTTATTGGCACGACAGTAGCGCAGAAGCAGTAAACAAAGTGTAAACCTTTATCTCCACCCTCACTCTCTCTCTCTCTCTCTCTCTCTCTCTCTCTCTCTCTCTCCTCCCAGCAGAAGACCTGGAGGACATTTTCAGGTCTCCGAGAAGTAAAAGGCCCGGAGACGAGGAGTAATTCATAGTTATTAATGTGAGCAGAGCCGGTCAGGCATCCCTCCTCTCCTCTTTCCCGGTAAGGTTAAATTAGTCAAATAACGGCTCTCGGATGTGCGGCCAACAGAAATGGAGGGAGTGTTTTGGTGGAAGGAGTGAAAATTGAAAATTGGAGCGATTTTATTTTTTGTCTCGTTGCGAAAAAGGCGGCTGGCGAAATGATCAAAGATTTATGAGGATCAGGAGATTTTTCCAAATTTGAATCCAGTGTTTGGTTTCAGGAGGGAATTAGGGAACGCTTTTTTTATAATTGTATTTTATTACTGTGGTTTTATTTTTTTTTCAACTTCTGAGTTTTATCAGTCTGGAAAAAACGAAATGCAAAGAGAGCAGGAGCTAGTGGGTGGGAGAGGAGGTGAAGTCTGTCCAGGCGTGAAGTCGTAATCCATCGACTGCTTCGGATCAATACATGTCAGTCAGTCTTTATCACCAACAGTAATTTAACCTACACCTGGTTCATGAAAGCTGGTTTGGAGTAAACAGAAGAAGAAGAACTGGGTAGTTAGCTTGAGCAGCGATAGCCACCGTGGCTGAACAGACAAAGAAAAGAGCGCCACCTACAGGAACTCAAACTCCATCAGCAGAAAATCCAAGGAGAAAGACGTCACAGTGCTGGACACACTGTTTGATTGACAGGTGATCTCTGGGGAGAGCAGTGAGAAACACCACAGTGAGGAACACCACAGTGAAGAACACCACAGTGAGGAACACCACAGTGAGGAACACCACAGTGAAGAACACCACAGTGAGGAACACCACAGTGAGGAACACCACAGTGAGGAACACTACAGTGAGGAACACCACAGTGAGGAACACCACAGTGAAGAACACCACAGTGAAGAACACTACAGTGAGGAACACCACAGTGAGGAACACCACAGTGAAGAACACCACAGTGAGGAACACTACAGTGAGGGACACCACAGTGAGGAACACCACAGTGAGGAACACTACAGTGAGGAACACCACAGTGAGGAACACCACAGTGAAGAACACCACAGTGAGGAACACCACAGTGAAGAACACCACAGTGAAGAACACCACAGTGAGGAATACCACAGTGAAGAACACCACAGTGAGGAACACCACAGTGAGGAACACTACAGTGAAGAACACCACAGTGAAGATGGAACTCTATTTCATCCTCATGTTCATGTCATCTGACTGTGTTGAGTTTCATCATCACGGCATCAGAAACTCTTAACTCCAACCGGATTAAAGTTGGAGGTGTTTTGTCTGTTGCTCTATAGGTAAATCCTCCTCGACTCAGCCTCGACACATCCTGACTCATCCCGTTACTGGAGGGCGTTCAAACCACAACCATGACATGACGGCATGACACCACTGACGGCATGACACCACTTCTTCTTCTGTTGTCTCTTCCCGTCGTTCCTCCTCCCCTCCGGACCAAAATAGACGTTTCCCCTTCCTGTTCTGACTCCATCGCTTACACGTCAAGTGGTCCGACCAGGTGGTTCCATACCTTCCCATCTGCTGTCACTCCGGCACCTCACCGCGGGCGATGTTGCTGTCTGGTCGCCGTGGCAACCAGCGCGGCGGCGGGTCCCATTTGGCCCCCCGTTCGCCGTAGCGAGGCCCTGCGCTGTGTGCTGGCGACGACCGGGAGCCCGGCGGTTTGTTATGGCGCGCCGCCACCCTCGGCGAACCACACGGCCCCCTGTTTGTTTGAACAAGGCCCCCGACGCCCGGCCTTTCTCTCGCCGTGGCGGAGAAAAATGAAATGTAAAAAGCTGTCGAGGCTCAGCTGTCACTGAGAGAGAGAGAGAGAGAGAGAGAGAGAGAGAGACGATAAAGTAAAGGATGAGAGAAAATTTAAGATAGGGGGATTAAAGTAGAGAGAGAAAGAGAGGGAAGCTGAGAGAAATGGGAGATAGAAAAGGTAAGAGAGAGAGAGAGAGAGGAAAAGAGATGAAGAAAGAGAGAAACTGGGAAAGACAAATGGAAGAATGAAAGGATGAGAAGAATGAAGAAGAGAAGACGAAAACAACACTTACGGGTAAATCAAACTGAAAAACTGAGAAAGAGAGAGAGGGAGAAAGGGAAGAACTGACCAGAGAAGGAGAAGAAAAAGAGAAAAACTGAGAAAGACAAAGGGAAGGAGCGAGGGATTGACCGTGAGAGGAGGAGGAGGAGGAGGAGGAGGAGGAGGAGGATTGCTAATGTATGTCAGGAGGACAAGTGAGGTCTGTCGCCCGGCAGCAGGGTGGCCTCGCCGCTGTTTCCATGACTAATTGAAATCTTCCACTGGACTGTTGCGGCCTCCCTTTTTTCCAACGCCACCCGTCTCTCTCTCTTTCTCTCTCTCTCTCTCTGTTATTCTCTCCCTCCCTTCCCTCAATCACAACTTCTCTCCCTCAACATGACACACACATATTTATAAAAGAGAGATGTGTGTAGAGAGAGTTTCAGGTGACGTAACCCTGGCGGCCATGTTGGAGGTCCTCAGTCTGTGAACAGCTGATTGGGTTTCCAAACGACTCAACAGAATTAAATACAATTAATTTAGAATGAATTCAATAGAATTGATTTCTGTCTGTTTCTACTGAACTGATCATTTCATCACTGATACATCTGATTGATTTAGTGTTTAGATAATGTAGCTTGTTAGCTAGCTAACCATAGCATCTGGTCAGCTAACCATCACTGTCTTGTTGTTAACACATCTGATTAGCACACTAGCTAACATATCTAGTAGCAGCTAGCGTTAGCAGTGGCTAGTAGTACCATGTTAACAGTAGCTAAATTAGCCTGCTGGCTAGCTAGCTAGCTAGTTGGTAAGACAGACAGACTGAAAATGTGTTACATCCTATTCATCTATTGTTATTTTAATGATATTGCAGCCTTAAAATTGTCTTTAGTATAAAGTATCGTAAGTATCTGCAGGATAAATTCTGCAGCATTCCTTCTCTCTCCACCAACAACAGATAAATAAAACCCTTTCTGATATCTCTTTACTCTTTACTACAATTGACCATAAACTTTAACAAGATGTTCTGTGTGCGCGAGGGGCCACAACCGGCATGTGTGCTGGTGAGGTAGGGGCCTCAACCCCACGGCACCCTGGTGCTAAGGTAGCGGGTGGGGGGGGGGGGGTCCAGTAACGGGTCAGTAGGCTATACAGACACCGAGGGGTCTATGTAACACACACCCAGCAGAACATAAGCC